>JBAKFZ010000156.1:0-31541 GCA_037355385.1 Saccharomycopsis sp. FM-2023a
TTTTAAAAAACTTTGAAAAATGATATAATTTATAAATTAGGTAAATTTTTTGGTCCCTGAATAAATCATGTCAAGTTTAAAACAAAATTTAATAAAAAAATCCTTTTTTTTGATTACTTAAACAATAGGATTAATTAAAAAAAAAACCTCATCTGATCATCTGATTTTTTTTTTCTTATTGTTTTAGAATGTATTGTTGATCGGTTATATTATTACGGTATTTAACTTTTGATTTTTATGAATCATTCATCACTTTAAACAATATCACTATAGACAATATTAATTGTTGATTACAAAAAGGATATACAGTAATTAATGTTAACTTATAATAGCTTTATTTCATGAGACATGTTTCTGTAAACTTTTCAAGGTCATATAATTAATTGAGTTTTTGTTTGATCATTCATCCATTAATTAAGTAATTTGATGCCTTTCGTTATTATTTATTATTATTCTCAAAGGGGAGATTTTATATAAGATTTTACAAAAAAAATTTTATACAGTTGAATATATCAAAAAAAATTCTCACAAGAGAAAAAGGGAATTTACGGATTGACATTTTTTCTTAAAGTTCTGATTATTTCTTTCAATATATCACTGTTACTATTAATAAGAGCCTTTTGTGAATTAAAATAAATTAATAAGGAGTGTGTTATCTGCAGGTCTACGCGTCTGTCACGAGAATAACGCAGAATACTAATAATTATCAATAAATTAAATTGGGGATATTTTGAAACGTTAACTTAATTTTTTTTGTTGTTAGTATTTATTGATAAATCCGCTAAATTTCATTTATCTCCAGCGAAAAAATAAGAAGTCTCGGATTTAATTAAGTAATCTAATATTTTTATTACGTAAAAGCGCTATTATTATACATAAAAATTTTTATAGTAATTATTATTGTTATTGGTTGGTATTATTTTCAACAATTGTGCAAAGCAACTAAAACATTTGGCATGATATCAAAAGTCAGTTACCACTTTATCGGAAAAGTTTTTTACCCCTGGAATTTGAATATTGTTTAGCGGCCAGAAGAATAGTTAAATAATTAATTTAATTACTTGAATTGACCAAAACTTTTTGTTAAATGATCTTTATCTGTCAATGATGTCAATGACAAATGAAAGCCATTGTGGAATTAGAAGATTGTTATTGACTAAAAAAATTAGATCAATTCAGTTGTTTTTTTTTCATAAAATAATCAAAATTTAAATAGAAAACAAATAATAAAATCCGGCATTTAAGGTTCTGGAGAATGCGCTAACCTGCATCAATAAGCTGCACTTAAAACAGAAAATGGACAGAAACCCTCAAAAAAACCCTGATTTTTATCAATTTTCATCCCACAAACTGGCCAAGTCCAAACAGTTTATAATAGAGAAGGCATTGTAATAAAATGGGGTATTATAAGAAATATTTTCATTAGCTTTTGTTTACAAGTTTTCATGTCACTTGCGTAAAAATCAGCCAATTTTATTGTTTTGCTGTTTTAGGCGCCAAAATCTTATTTAGTTATAGCGAAAAAACTAAAACCACAAAAGTCCATTTTTTACCAAATAATAAAATAATTCTTGTTTTCCTTCTTTTTTTTTCTTCCCTTTTTTAAACTCGTCATCAATACCCCTGGTGCACTCTTTGCCCTGTTACTCAATTTTCATTTCCTTCTCCTTCCCCCAACCCCCTCATCAAATTTTGCCCATCCTGTCTGAACCAATTTCTCGGCCAGCTAGTGCCATTAAAAGAAAGGCAAAAAAAAGGGTCTTTCAATGTAAAGGTTATGATGGTTGCTCAATGACTTTTACTAGATCTGAGCATCTTGCTAGACATATCCGAAAACATACTGGTGAAAGGCCTTTTCAATGTCAATTTTGTCAAAAATACTTTTCACGTCTTGATAATCTTCGTCAACATAAACAGACTGTTCATGCTTTTGAGAATTATGCTGTATCCAATTCTGATCAAAACAATAACGCTGCTCTTGGTTCATCTTCTGTTTATTCTCAACCAGTGTTAGGCAACAATATTAATAATACCAGTAATAATAATAATAATAACAATAATTTTGAATCGAATTCTGTGAGATCTTTCCAAACAGTTACCAGTAGTGGAAGTAGTAATAAAACTACTTTATTATCTACAAATAATCTTTCAAACCCAGGAAACACTAGTCCTACAAGATCTCTTTATTTTACTTCTCAAAATAGTTCGTCTCCAATACTTCATCATCATCAATCAGCAATTATGAATTCAAATGTTATTAGTCATTCTAATACGCAAACTTCTTCTTTTTCAAAGACTCCTCAATTCAAATCTGATTCAAGAAAAAGACCAAGAGCTTTAAACATAAGTGGTGATTTTTCTTTAAATCCTGAACTTGGAAATAATTATCAATCTCCTCTCCCTCATCCTCATATTTTATTCGAAAATAATAATAACAATAATAATAATAACAGTACCAATAATCAATCATTTTTCTCAAGGCTTGCTTCTCCTTTTTCAAATAATCAAAGCGTTACTTCGATTAACTCGGCTCCTGTTAGTATGAGTTCGTTTGAAAACGTTTCCATTTACTCATCAAATAGTGGCCATGCCGCTGCTCCTTCCATTTATTCTGGTAGTAGTAATTTTACAAATAATAGTGATAACGCTTATTCTAATATTGCAAGTCCTGGAAGTCATTCAACTCCAGTTCAAGGTTCTTATTTCCCACCTCCACAATATGGTCAACCAGATCACCAACAAAACTCTTCTGAACATTCAACTGCCCAAGGAAGTCCTCTCGTTTCTCCTTATCAATCCAAATTTTCTAATGTTTCTCAACCTTCGTCTCCTTCTTTACTGCATTTTAGTGCAAATTCTCATTTTGACTCAGTTAAAACTACTCCAGTTTCTAGTGCTTTTAGTTCACAGTCCTCAATTAGATCATCTTTTTCTCTGTCAAGTTCTCTGTTGAATAGTGGTAATAGAAGCTCACTTAATAATAAACTAAATAATAATGGTCAACAAAATTTACCTTCATTACCAATGGTTTTTTCGAATCAAGCGTCAACTGCAAAACTATCTGCTTATCAACAAGCTCAACTTGCCTCTTCTGGGAAATTACCAAGTATTAGTGAAAATAATAATTTATATCCTGCCAATAAGAGAGTTTCTTCAGCTTCAAGTAACTCTTGGTTAAGATCAGTTTTAAATGATGATAAAAGAATGTCAGTTAAATCTGATTTTTCAGTCAATTCTCATTTTTCAGTTAACTCAGATTCAAAGTTATATCTTCATCAATCTAAACAACATCTGCATAGATCTTTTGATGGTAACAATTTTACTACTACACCGCCAACTCAAGCTAAAAGAATTAGTGATTTAATGAATCCTGATAGTTCAAGTGCTAGATCAAGTTCAGGAATAAGATTACCTTCATTTTCTTCTCTTAGTTTGAATTCGCCAGATTCAACCAACAATAGTAATACTTTCTTAAGTAGAAAACCAACCATTGAAAATATGTTATCTAGTGATGATCCATATGAAAATAAACCAATTATTCCAAATACTTCCAATGTTAGGGAATCAGTGATCAATACAACAATGTCCAATAGTATTCAAACTAATACTTCTGACTTTGATTTTGCTAATCCATCTACCATTTCCACTAGCTCAACTTCAACTACAGCTGTCAACACTCCAATTAATGATTCGTCAAGTGAAATTACTTCTGAAGATAATAATTCTATCCATTCTGTTAGAACTATTAGAAAGATTAGTTCGGAAAATGGTTCACCAATTAATCAAAATGGTTCGTCTCCTGAAAAACCTCAACTTTATTCATCTAATTCCTTTGCTAAAAGTAGTAATATTGGTATCATGTATCATGGTCATATTAGTCGTCCAGGAGTCAAAAAGAGTCCTGTTACTACCTCACTGAAAGTTAAAGATGATGATGAAGATGTTATCATGGGCGAAGAAGATATTGACGTTGATCAAGTTGCTGCTGAAGCAGAAGAAGAATTTTTGAAAAGACAAATTAAATATCGTAATCCAAATTTACCTTCTTCAATGGAATTACAAAATCAACAAAATTTCCAACAAGCTTAATAATAATGTTATCATTACCTGCTTTTCAAAAATTTCAAATCCATCTATCAAAAAATTGTTGATTCAATTTGTTGATCTATTCTTAAAATTGTTGAGCATTCAAATAGTTCAAATGTTTACCTACTGATCCAAATTTAGAGTCCAATTTCCTATTTATTATCATTTCTCAAATTTATTTTGTTATTGTTTGGAAATTCATAAATCTTTATTATTATTCAATTTATTTTTTTAATCGTTATTTGATTATTCTTGTTATTTTAAACTCATAACTTTTTGTTCTCATGTTGTGATACTTTTTTTGGTTGAATAAATTTTTGTTTCTTTTTTTTCTTTGTTATTAACTATTATTATCATTTAGTTATCGATTTAAACTCTTTCTTTTTTTGTGCTTTAACTTCATTGTTGTCTAATTAGTTTTTTTTTTTGATCATTTATTTTTCTTGATTACCCATTTTTTTGTTGCTTTGATTGAATTAAATTTGTTACTTCAAGTTTGTTTGTTTTTGTAGGTTTTTAAATACGTTATTAACTGTATCTTGAGGAATATTTTGATATTGCAATCAAGCGGATTTGAAACATTGTTAACTGGTTCATTTAAAATTTCAAATTCAAGATCAGAATTTCTAGAATTACTCATTACTTTGTTTTTACCAACTGAGTTTGTGACTACCCCAAAAACCACCTTTCATGGAGTATCCCAACCCATCACCACAATCATGACTACTCCCATCGATGCTCGATCTTTTGCTGCTTTTCTCATCAGCCATTTTGGAGTTTTCCTTTTGATCCAATTCAAAGATTTGTTTGTCCAAATTTAGTTGAATAATTATGGTGTTTTGTATTAATCGAAAGGCTCAATTGAAAATAATTGAATTTGTTAAATTCAAGAAAAGTCTTTTTACGGATTATCTTCTTGATCGTGAAGCTAAAGAACAAAAAATGTTTGTTAAGCAATATCAAGATTTAGAAAAGAAATTTAATGTTTTTGAACCAAAGTTAGAGATTCTAAAAATTGATACTTCACTAATGGTGGCTAATAATAAGAAAGAAATCTATGAAGATAGATTAGATACTATTGAAGAAAGTTACAAATCTCATGACACTTGGGAAGAAGCTTTGAGATACCAACATGAAGAATGGATCGAATAGAGCCCAACAGGAATATTGTCTTAGAGTTATTTGGAAAGATGAAAATGATCCTGCTGAAAATCTTGATATCAATCCAAAAAAATCCAATGAATATGAGTGGTGGTAATGATTGTTTTTAGTGCATGACTGACTCAACAACTACCTATTTTTCTAATTTTAATGTTTTCTCCAATAACCGTTGATAACTAATCACATGGTGATCATTTATTGTTTTCTGCATCCTTTAATACTACTCTATCCCTAAATGATCTTCTTGTACTGTCTTGTTCTATTGTTAGTTATTCTCATCCATCCAATCATTCCTTCATCTTATTATTGTTCATGTTTGTTCATCTACTAGTTTGAAAAATTGTTTTTTTGTTAAAAAAGTTTCTTTCTCTTATGCTTTAAGATATTCTCACAATCGCTACTCAATATTTCAGCTTTTATATAACTTATTGAATTTGAAGTGTTGTAAGCTTTCAAAATTATTTCAATATGAATATTTTAATTAATTTTTGAGAAATTCAAGCAAAACTTGACTTTGAGTATGACAGGTAGATTATCGTTAATAACTATAGTATACTTAGTATAAAACGCCATTCGTTAACTTATTGCTTTATTTTTATTATACTATTTCTTATTGTGTGCCTTTAAGAGACAATGTGCCAATAATGGCTAGTTTAAAAATAGAATTGTTGAATTCCACAAAACTAAACGAAAACATTTGAATCACCCTCCAGAATGAGCCAGCGTACAAGTACTTTGAATCTCAAGGGGGAATTCAAGGTTCGACATCTTAGCTTGATACTTAGCATATAAAGTTTACGATGATCACAAATTTGAATATCTGGTACCTGAGTAAAAATCTGCAGGGTTCATCGCAGCCGCTGAGGAAAGTTACCAAATGTCTCTTTCTACGGTAAAATCATCAATTACTCAATACTTTAGTATACTGGAATTTTCGGAACCTTTGAATAAACGGTTAATGATGTCATGTTTGTCTGTGATTCAAAAAAATTTCAACATGAATGCTATTAATAGATTACGTTAAATATATAAGTTCCATTAATATCCATAACTGAAACTCTTTTTAGTATCAATATTAATAACAACCTTAACTATATCAATAATCAAAAATGCAATTTTCTTTTTTAACCACCCTTTTCGCCGCTGCTGCCCTTGCTGCTCCAATTGAAAAACGTTCTGATGATGAATTAGTTTATTTCAACTTAGCTAGTCTTAGATCAGGATCCGAACTTCAATATGCTTCAATTACTTTCAACAAAGATCATTCTAACTGGTTGTCTATTAGTGAAGAGAATGCTACTGTCCCTACTTTTGCCTTGAACACCACTTCTGGTTTGCTTTCTATACCAGATAATGAAAAAAGATACAGATACATCTACCACAATTCATCCACTGGTGATTTCGGCACTTCCAACGATGGTAAAGAAGGATTCAGTATCAAAGCCCTCAACGACAATGTTTCCGTTTTGGAATGGAAAGGAGATGATGGATTCACTACTTGTAAAGTGAATTCAGGAGAATTCAAGGGGGTTTATTCATTAGAATATGAAGGGATCTCTTGTAATAAAACTGAAGCTGTGGGTATTCGTTTATTGGTAGAACCAAAAACTAATTAATTCAGTAGTAGCATCTTTTCAGTTTTCATTTCTTCAAACTTATAGTATAGATTACATTTTTTTTTTATATTATTTCTTTTGCATTCTCCATTTCTTCATATTTCAAATAAAAAGTTTATTCTGATTTTTTAATTGATTGTAGTTTTTGTGATTTCAAGAGTTTTTATGTCAATGCTTATGAGTATATATATATAATGTTCTTCTTACTACAACAAGTCTTAAATCAAAGCTTAAACTACAACATACTAAAAAAATCTATAAATTTATTACCATAAATACTAAAAAATGTTTTGAATTATTTTTGAAATTAAACCAAGATTGCAGACCCTTAAGAAAAGTTGTATAAAAATTATTTGGATTCTTTTTTAGTAATCGATTGATTATCGACATAGCTACTTTGATTTTTTTGGTATCCACTATAATACAAATATTGAGGATTATTTGTAACAGGATACCCATTGGCGTATTGACCGTAACCGTAATATTGAGGAGCATATTGATACATCATTTGGTTGGGTTGGAGTGGAGGATTGGTGGTCGATGATGAATGACTAGCTTCTGGATCATTAGCAGCCACGGCGACTGCAGCGGCCACTTGTTGTTGTTGATACAAATACATCTGTTGAACATTGGCCATGTTTACTGGAGTCTGGTAGGTAGCAGCACTGGGAGTACTTGTAGTGGAATTAGTTTGTTCAGTAGTTTCAGTATTTTGTTCAGTAGCAGTAGTAGTAGGTGCAGTGATTGCAGTGTTATTATTATTACTATTAATCCCTGACATATAATAAGTTTTAATGTCTCTGACAAATAAAGGATGTAAACTATCAGCAATTCCTTCATTTCTTGCTAATTCATAAGCTCTTTCAAAGGGAATCCAAACCCCTTTTAAGTTCATAGCACCAATTTTGACCACATATCTAGTTTTTTCAGTTTTTAATATCCCATCTCTTCTACCTCTTGTCATTCCGGTGACGTTTAAAAGTTTGGTTCCATTGATGAAATTGGTATCTTCTCTTCTACTAACCAGAATTCCTCGAGCTTCAACTTGATAACAAACTGTGTTTTCATCTTCCCAAAAAGTAGTGGTGATTCGTGATTTAAGTTGAGGAACAAGTCCTGGGATCATGGATCTATCGGTTCTCATGACTGGCACACTATATGGCCAATGAATTGGGACTCCTTGAACAGGATTTGGAGCAATTGTATTATTATTATTAGGGGTAATTGTGGCATTACTAGCCGATGTGGCAGCAGTAGTAGAGGTTGAGGAGGCAGGAGCAGTAGTGGCGACGGTAGAAGTAGCAGCGGTTGGAGTAACATTATTAGTAGTAGCCACGGTTGGAGTACTGGTATTCGGAGTATTAGTACCACTCAAAGCAGTATTACCATTAGGATTGGTAGTATAGGTAACAGAACCACTTGGATAGACAAAATTTTTGTGACTTTCTTCCTTAACGGGATGATAATTGGGTTGATATTGATAATATGGGTCATAGTATCCATTTGATTGAAGACGAGTATTGTCTGAATAATTATTAGAGGATGACATGTTGAATCAAAATCAATCTTGCAGTAGATGTTGAGAGTAAATGTGGTTTAACGCAGCGTTGCGCAGGTTTAGAAATGATTGTCAAAAGCAAAAAATGCTCTTAAAGTTAGATAACCAGGAGAAATTGGACGATACAAAAACAAAATTCCGTGTTCAAAGTAATAGCAAGGTCAAAGAAACCGTTTATCAAGTTAGAAATCCAGAAAGTTGGGGTAGAAGGGCACAATTTTGTAAAATTAAAGAGTGATTGAGTATTGTTAATTAAATGTGCAATCAATGTGGTGCAATGCAAAATTTTGTTGCCGACACTAAAAAAAAAAAAGTCTAACACAAGAGGTAGGGTAAACCAGACACACCGTGCACGGTGAGATGGTGCACGGGTGTCTGCTCATCCTGTTTGTCACGAGACAATGTCGATCACATGAACATACATACACAACATTGGCTCGTAAATATTTTGATATTATTAATTAAAATAGAAATCAGTAATTACAAAAATTACAATCGACTGAAATAATAAAATATTATTTTTTGTTCAAAAAATAAATACGAAAAAAGCAAGAATGCAAAGAAAACATTTAAAAAAAAATAATCTAAATTATAACTAAGAAGAATTGAAATTGAAAAAAAATAACATAATTGAAACAATTACTTAGTTTTTGGTTCGACCAATATTTGAATTCCCACAGGTTCAGCACAAGGGAAACCTTCATAGTCTGGTGGATATATTTCTAATGAATAAACCCCGGTAAAATCTCCTCCGTTCACTTCACAAGCTGAGAAATTTTCATCTCCTTTCCATTCCAAAAGAGAGACAGCATCATTGACGGCTTTGACACTGAATCCCTCATCTCCCTCGCTGGAAGTACCAAAATCACCAGTGGTGGGTATATAATAAATGTTTCTGAAGCGTTGCTCATTATCTGGAATAGTAAGCAAACCAGAAGTGGTATTTAAAGCAAAGGTAGGAGTGGTAGCATTAGCTTCACCAACAGACAACCAATGTGAATGAGCTTCGTTGTAAGTAATTGGAGCATATTGAAGTTCAGATCCTGATCTAAGACTGGCTAAATTGAAATAAATTAATTCATCATTGTCACAACGTTTCTTAATTGGTGCAGCAAGGGCAACAGTGGCGGAAAGGGTGGTTAAGAAAGAAAATTGCATTTTTGATTACTGATATAGTTAAGGTTGTTATTAATATTGATACTAAAAAGAGTTTCAATTATGGATATTTGTTGGATCTTATATAATTGGTGTAATCTATTAATAGCACTCATGTTGATAATTCATTTAACTTTGCATAAGAATAAAAATAGACATGATATCAGTGAACCTCGGAGTATAAAAAGAGTACCGAAATTGGTTTACTAAAGTTGTCGTATTAAGAAATTGATGACTTTATCATTTGGCAACTTCCTCAGCGGAACTGAACCCTGCAGATTTTTCACTCAGGTACCAGATATTCAAATTTGAGATTAATATCATAGTAAAATTTAGATGTTGAGCATCAAAGTTGAGATTCCGAGTCGCAGGTTTCCCATTTTAAGCCAAAGTATTGGTATTCTTATAATTTAGTGGGTGATCAATACCAGTTTGTTTAGTTTCGTGGTTTTCAAATAATTCTATTTTTAAACCAGTTATTATTGGTACATTGTTTTTTAAAAGCAAACAGTCTAAAATGGAATAGGGACATTAAGCATTAAGTTAACGAATGGCGTTTCATACTAAGTATAATATAGTTATTATCAATAGTTTACCTTTCATACTCAGAGTCAAGTTTTGCTTGAATTTTTCAAAAATTGATTAAAATATTCATATTAAAATAATTTTGAAAGCTTACAACGCGTTAAAATTAATAAGTTATATGAAGAGCTGAAATATTGAGTAGCGATTGTGAAAATATTTCAAAGCATAAGAAAAAGAAGCTTTTTCAACAATCAAAACAATCCTTTAAACCAGTAGATGAACAAACGTGAACAATAACAAGATGAAAAAATGATTGAATGGATAAGAATAACTAACAACAGAAAAAGACAGTACAAGAAGATCATTTAGGGATAGAGTAGTATTAAAGGATGCAGAAAACAATAAATGATCACCATGTGATTAGTTATCAACGGTTATTGGAGAAAACATTAAAAGTAGAAAAATAGGTAGTTGTTGAGTAAGTCTTTTGTGAATGCACTAGAAACAATCATTACCACCACTCATAATCATTGGATTTTATTGTATTGATATCAAGATTTTCAAGAGGATTATGCGGAAGGTCTTCTTCTTCATCTTCCCAAATAACTCTAAGGTGATATTCCTGTTGGATTCTACTCATTCCATTCTTCTGCTGAATGGCTTCAAGAGTCGGATGACCAACATATTTTAGACCTGATTTGAAAACATCTTCATATTCTTGAAACAAAGCATTGTAGTTTAGTTTATCAAAATATTTACTAGTAGCAATAATGGATTCAATACTAGTAGCCATATCATTCAACATATCATAATCAGTATTCATAAATTCTTCATGTTGGTATCTCAAAGCTTCTTCCCAAGTGTCATGAGATTTGTAACTTTCTTCAATAGTATCTAATCTATCTTCATAGATTTCTTTCTTATTATTAGCCACCATTAGTGAAGAATCAATTTTTAGAATTTCTAATTTTGGTTCAAAAACATTGAATTTCTTTTTCAAATCTTGACATTGCTTAACAAACATTTTTTGTTCTTTAGCTTCACAATCAAGAAAATAATCCGTAAAAAGACTTTCTTTGAATTTAGCAAACTCAATTATTTTCAATTGAACCTTTCTATCTACACAAAACACCATAGTTTTCATGAAGCCTTTACTTAAATATCTTTTTGAAAAATGGATCATATCATCAAAGGCGAAAGCGTTCTTGTAATAATAGACCACAAAGATCACTTCACTTAAAACAAAAAATCCACAAGAAATAGGAGTATCAATAGAGGTCAAAACAGCAGCAGTGAAAAGAATTAAAGTCACACAATGCAAGATACAATCGAATAAATCTGAGTGATAATGGAAAGAGGTTTTTTCAATAACATTCTCGAATAACAAAACCAATTTATCTTCATCATAATTATTTAAGCAAAATTGGACAAACAAATCTTTGAATTGGATCAAAATGAAAACTTCAAAAAGGCTGATAAGAAAAGCAGCAAAAGATTGAGCATCAATGGGAGTAGTCATGAAAGTGGTGATGGGTTGGGGTATTCCATGGAGGGTGATTTTTGGGGTAGTCACAAACTCAGCTGGTAAAAACATAGTAATGAGTAATTGAGTAATTGAGTAACTGAGGAAAGAGTCGTGTTGGACTATTTCAGACAATCAAGGAAACGAAGAGTTAGTGATGCTGGATCTGGAGGTTAAAAGAGTAGAGCAAGCTGACTTCAGCGGTTCATTATTGACATTTATACTATAAGTTGACACAAAACCAAAGGTTTAATGGCCACAAAAGCATTAATGTATCCGATGATGACTAGCTTACTCTAGTTGATGGCGTTTAGAAATTGACCTTTTATAAGAATGTTTATACAATAAGCAAAAGTTGGAATGTCAACATAATCAAAGTATCTTATTATGTAGACTAACTGTGAGTTATGGCACTTTGTGAAAAATTGTAGTTAACTTACATTCAACCATAGAGCTACTCAATAGTAAACAATCACGACTTAAGTGGTAAAAAAAGGAATATTATCAAATACCAACAAGATCCCGCATTCTATTCAATCAACAAAAGAAAAATATAACATCAATCAATCAATTGCTAATATCAACATGTCCATTAAGCAATTGTTGATTTCAACATTTTTTGTTTACTTTTCAGCTTATTCATCCGGCCGCATCATTTATTCCTGCCAGGCAGGGCCGGATTGCTCTTCTTAGCAAAAAAAAAATTTTGAAAACAAAACTGAACTATTACAGAAAACAAAACATTAGGAATTACATCAATCTGTCTCATGTCCAAGAGAACTGCCGACGTCCAAATCAATAACAAGGAGGAATTGCCCTCTGATGAAGGTGAATTTGAATCTCCGGCTGTGGAAGCTTCTGCTGATGTTCTTGCCAAAAGAAAAATCCTCAAACCAAGATCAAGAATTAATAAGTCTGTTTACCCAAATCTATCAAAAGATAATGGCTCTAGCAATCCATTTGCAGGAGTCAGTAAAGCTACGGATACCACACCTTCTATTTTCAATAATTCAACTTCAACAACTGGCAATGCTAATCCATTTAGCATATTTAAAAATCAAGCAATCACTCCGATCAATAAAGACTCTAATAAATCTCTTTATCCAACTACTTCATTGTCTCAATTTGGATCCAAATCCGTTGAAGCTAACAATAAAGATTCTGGAAAAGAGCTAGCCACTGATATTGCGTCTCAAATTAAAGCATTAAATGATAATTTCATGAAATCCCTAACAATAACCAATGCTAAAGCTCCATTAGGAGATTATACTGAGTATTGTGAGAAGTATATCAAATATTTTAAACAAATCAAAGAAGGCAGTGTAAAATCTTTAAATACTGCTAATAAGAATAATGGTATTGCAAATAATAAAGTCAAGTCTATTGCCTCAACACAACCAACAACAACAACAAAGAAATCAATTGAACCTCCTAGACATGATTCCGACTCTGATTCTGACGATGATAAAGTTGAAATTAAAGGTCCTACATTCACTTTCAAACCTGCTACTACAAAAAAAAGTGGATTTGTATTTGGCAAAAAACCAACAAAAAATGATAGTGATAGTGAAGACGAAACACCTCAAGGCCCTAAATTTGAATTGAAGTCTATTGTCAGGGATAAAGCTCCACCTAAAAAGATTGATACTGCTTTCACTTGGGGTAAGAAACCGATTACAGTTGATAATGATAAATCAGAAACTAAATCAGGATTTGTGTTTGGCAAAACTGAAGAATCAAATGATGATGAAAAACCCAAATCTGCTGCACCATTTGTGTTTGGTAAAACTGAAAAACCTGAGGATAAATCAGAAGATAAAGCTAAAACTAGTTCACAATTTTCATTTAGTAAGAAAGATGCTGAAACTAAGACTACACCATTTGTTTTTGGTAAAACTGAAAAGCCAATCGAAGAAAACGTCACTACTCCTTCATTTTCTTTTGGAAAATCTAAAACTTCTACAACTACAAAACCACTTGTGTTTGGTAAAACTGAACAGCCAGAAGATCAAGCCAAAATTGCATCTCCATTTTCGTTTGGTAAAAAAGATGAAGAAACCAAAACAACCAGCACGACTGCCCCATTTGTCTTTGGGAAAACTGAAAACCCCGAAAAAAAAACTGAAACTGAAATCAAAACCACCGCTCCAAGCTTTAATTTTGGTAAATCCGACGATAAATCCAAAACTTCAACTCCATTCGTCTTTGGTAAAACTGAAAAAACCGAAGATCATAAATCAGAAACTAAAACCACCATTCCAAGTTTCAATTTTGGTAAATCTGATGATAAACCAAAAACTACTACTCCATTTGTCTTTGGCAAAACTCAAATAAGTGAGGATTCCAAAAAAGATGAACCAAAACCATTTAGTTTTGGATCTACAACTTCTAAAAAACCAACTTTCAATTTTGGTAGTACTTCAACTCCAAGCTTTCAATTTGGATCATCTTCCACTACCAAACCAAATTTCAACTTTTCAACTTCCAATACTGATAAAAAGGATGAATCTTCAGATTCCAAGCCAGCATTTTCATTCAGTTTTAATAAATCTGCAGATGAGAAATTAGACAAGCCAGCGTTTTCATTTAGCAATTCAAGTACAACTTCAACGTTTAGTTCTTCCAAAGCAACGGAGCAAAAAGAAGAAAATACAAAACCCGAAGAAAATGAACCAAGTGACAGTGTTGCAACCGCCAAACCAAACAATGAGGAAGAAATTTTTGCCGGAGAAGAAAATGAAATTATCAAGTTTAATAAAAAAGCAAAATTACTACAAATTGAAAAAGGCGCTTATGTGGTTAAAGGGCTTGGAATGCTTAGAATTTTACAAGATAAAGAAAATGCTGGCAAAAGTAGATTAATTTTAAGAAATGAAGGGTCTAATGCCATTAGTTTGAATACTTATATCTTAAAGGAAATCACTTATAATTTGGAGGCCAAAAATGTTATCAAAATCCCAATTTTTGCAAATGATGGGAAAATCTCTATCAATTTCCTAAGAGTTAAAGACGGTAACGAACTCTTGGATGCCATTAAAGATTGTCAAAACTTGATTGAATGAATTGTATACTTATTATCATTATTTTTCTTATTGATCTAAATTAATTTTATAATTTTCTTAACAACATAATAATTTTGTATTTTTCAGCGCTTAAGTATCCACAAAAACAAGTTCGCAAATAGTTTAATCATAGAACAAGAAAATACAACACATTTAATATTCAAATCATTACAGATAATGAACAGAAATTTATCTCAGAAATAGAAGTATCAAGGATTTTTTTCATGAATTTAAGAAACAAGAACATTAAAACGAGGTCAATAATCAAAATGTCAGTCCATTTGAAAAATTTTGATTACTGTTTTTTTTCTTATAGAATTTTTCATTTTAAACAAATATGATGAGAAAGAAATAAAAAAGACAAAAAGAATGCTCAATGTGCTCAAAATAATAAAACAAATGATAAGAAGAAAATGATTCAAAATTCGAAATTTAAATTTAAAATAAAAATAAAATAAAATGATAATGTAAAAATTGATACCCATGATTAAAAGTTTATTAACCAAACAAATTATAATATAAAGCCTTCAAACCTTTTTGAAAAAAAAAAATAAAAGAAAAAAATCGAAATAATAAAGTAAAGTAAAAATTTAAAAAAAAAAATCATTAATTTGGTTCAACATTTGATGTTGTACCAATTTCACCTCCATTTGCATTAGTATCATTCGAAGCATTTGCCACCAAAGCTTGTTCAATTCCGTCAATCAAATCATCAATTGCATCAAGTTTTAACCCACAACTAATTCCGATCAATTTTCTATAATTATTCATTTTTCTGCTAACAGTATATTCAAAAATTTCATTTATCAAATTTTGAACTCTTAATTGTCTAGACAACTGTAATTGAGTTAACTCTTGTAATAACAATAAAGTTTCTGGATCATCTCTATTATTGTTTGCAATAACCTCCGAATCGTCAATTTCATTTTCTTCAGAAACAACTAAATCGGCAATCAATTTCGCTTGAGATCTTTCAATTAACTTCATTAACCAATCAGTTTTTTCAAACAAACTATTTTCAGTATTCTCTAGTTTTTTTTCTAACTCACCTTTCATCTTAGTGTATTCACAATCTTCGGCTAAAATATTTTTTAACAGTTCGCTATCCGCGTTGTTAGCAACATCAAATATACTTGTCAATTTAGCTCTAATGTTATTATCAGTTCCTACCAAATCACTGCCGACTCTATTAATATAGTCCACAGTTTCTTTATATTCATTATTCCAACAGGCCAAATCTTTACTATAAGAACTTTCGAATTCATTGAATATATCAAAATATTTTTGTTTCAAATTCAAAAATCCTTCATTATTAACAAGGTTATTATTAGGAGCAATCGCTCCATTGGCATTTGATCCACTATTAATAGTACTGATTTCATTCATTAGTAAAGTATTTTTTGATAGCTGACGACGATGACCTTTGCTTTTCAATGGAGTAGAGAACTTGACTGACGATGATCCAAATTCATTACTAGAATCAAAGTAACGTTTTGAAGGAGACATAATCTCTTTTGAATTAAGTTGAAAAATTGATTCTTCATCATTTGTTGTCTCATCAAAATTAATCTTTCTCAATGGTGATATAATTGAGTAATTAGTAGTATTATTCCCATCTTTTTCTTCTTGTAGCCATCTTGAGGTTCTTTCTAACAATCTTTGAGTTGTAGTAGAGCCAGCAGCGGCAGCGGCAGCGGCAGCGGCAGCAGAAGCTCTTTGCAAAATATCTGGGGTTTTAATGGATAAATTTTCTTTGTTGGAATCATTTTTAAAGTTAAGTTGACTAGGAGTTTGAAATCTGGAAACAGAATTTTTTGGTTTTTGATAAATGGGTGTCATAATATTGCTATTATTAAGTTGTTGTCTTTCAATTTTATGAATTTCTTGTTGTTGTTCAATTTGAAGTTGATTGACTTGCTGCTGTTGCTCGATACTCAATTTACTAATAACATCATTCCAAGGAAATTTGATTTCACACAATAAATCAAAAGGTGACTCGCCATTTTCATTAATGATTGCAAAATCAGCAGCAAATCCAATCACTTTCATAATTAAATCGTGATCTTTTGAACGAGCAGCCAAATGCAATGGGGTATCTCCATCAACATCACGATGATTAATGATTATTTGGAGAAAATTGGTTTTGCCTCTTTTTAAAGTAGATTCTGGGATGATGAAATCTTTTGCAGACTTTCCAGGATGCTTTTGCAAAAATTCATCAGTTTGTAATTTGATCATTTGTTGAAAACAAAAATCATTGGATTTCATGACTTCTTCAAAAACAATATCAAAATAGTAATGAATACTTTTCAATTTAGTGGGAATTGAGGCAAACTGACAAAGATAATGAATAATTAATCTGTTATTCCTATCTGGTTTATATAACGAACTTTTTAAGCATTGTAAAATTTGAGGAAAGTTCTTCTTTTCATAACAATTATTGAAGGTAACCAATCTTGAAAGAGGGTTTAATCCCAAAGAGTTTTGAACCAAAGGATTTGCATGTTTGCTAATTAGAATTGAAACAAGCTTTAGATTGCCCATAGCTGCAGCCCAGTGAAGTGGTGAATGTCCCTCAATATCAATAGGGGCATCAATTTTGAAGTTGGCCGAGGGCACCGAGCTCAAAATAAAACCTGGAATATTATCTTCAATCCCTTCTGAAAAATAATCAATTAATTTTTTGCTATAAAAGCTCGAATCTTCATGGTTAAGATATGGATTATCTTCTTCCCAATGTGATTCTTTTTCACTTTCGTACGAGGACTGCAGTTGGTCAGGTTTTTGGTAATGTTGTTTTTCAACTTCAGAACTTTTCTCATCACTGATCATTGAACTTTGAGAAGGTAGAGACGGAGTTTGCTGTAAAATCACTTGCTGTGGTTGCTGTTGGATTGGACGAGGTAAACTCAGAGGAGGTGGATGTGGATGTGGAACATGTTGGTATGGTTGAGGTTGTATTAGCTGTTTATGAAATTGAGGATGACTAGGAGTTAAAAGTTGTTGAGGAAATTGACCAAAATGAGGATTAGTAGCACTTGGAGGATTTGATCCAGGTTGAGCATAAGTAACAAAATTGGGCTGAGCATAATTTATAGTTTGCATAACTGGCCCTGAGATTCTTTGAGGCTGATATTGTAAGTTACTAGGGGTAGGAGGATGCAGTGGTGGAGGAAGTGGATTATGGGGAGATGAATAGTTTGAACCAACATTTAGGGGAACAGGGGTTTTTTTCTTGGAGCTTGAAGCAATTCCAGAATTGTTGGACAGTTGTTTGCTTGGAGTGCTTTCATGGTTTCCATTATTCAATTTCTTTCTCTTGGAAGGTACAGAATTTGCCTTTGTTGAAGATTTTAATCTTATTAAAGGTTTAGATGAATCAGGAACATAATTCAAAATTATAGATAGTTTTTCTAATAAACCATGATTCTTTGCTAAGTTAATGGCAATCTGCAAAGGAACCCAGGTTCCTTGGAATCTCCCGTTTCCTCCTTGAATCTTTTGATGAATTCCTGTTTGAATTTCCTTCTCAAGAATCCTGGTTCTTTGAGCCTTAGGAAATTGGGCAGCTTTTAGGATCTGGGTGGAATTAACCCAGTCATCTTCACATCGACGCATTAAACTAAAGTCATTGACATTTGTTTCGTAAACATCAACCCCAGAATAACTAGCAATGTATAGTTCAGGGGTTTTTGGTTTCTCTTTGGCAGCTAGAGCAGCACCACCTTTATTTGTTGATTTTGAACTTTTGGCTGGGGTCTCAGGCAGTTTTACGGAAGACTTTGACGCTTGCAGAGGCAAATTGACCAGATCATGAGGCCTTGAAGCCAGCGGGGGAACCATCGTTGCCATTTCTTCCAAACAAAAGATCTAGCTTGAAGGTTGTGATTGAATTTGACTCAATTTAGTGAGCGCTTAATTTTATAAATTCAAAATTGATAAATCCTGTCCTCCATTCAGGAAGCCTGCGGATATATCCGCATCAACCGTCTCGGTAAAATTATTTTAATTGTTTTTATAACGCGTACGCGTCACTATCCATGAAAGGAAACTGTTTTATATATAACAAATTTGAGCATTTCTATATAAAACCAGAACAAAGTTTATTTATTAAAAGTAAAGTTGTAACAATTAAAAAAAAGGTGGAAACAAATTAACGTATAAAAGAGGCGCGACATAAATAAAACTAAATCATTAAAAATAAAAAAGGTGGAAGATAAATCAAAATTTTGTCAAGTAAGATAATAATAATAAAAAAAAAAAACTGAATAAAGACATCGATGTAGTGACCATATTACAGTCAAATTAAAACAAAAAATAAAAAAAATAAAAAAATCAAAGTACCCATGTAAAGAATGTAGCGTAAATTCTCTATTCATCGGATACAATAACAATAAAAACAAAACATAAACCAATTTCTATCATTACACAACCATTAATTTTTCTTCAATCTTCTATTCATTTTATTCTTTTGCAATAATTAAATTTCAATGATCTTTCCTCTTTTTCCAGTCTAATAAATTACTTAATCCATCATTTGCGCAAGCAACCTTAATAAAATCATGTTCTAATAATTCATCAGTATTGGCCCTATATCTAACATCAACACAAAGACAAATGCTTAAAAATTTCTTGATATCATCGCTCAAAACAGATGGGTTCTTTAATTTAGGAGTACCATGAGTAGCAATCAAATACAAAGCTTTCAAGGGTTCTTCATCTAAATATGGTGGTTGACCTTCAATCATTTCAATTGCCATAATACCTAATGACCAAACATCTACTTTTTCATCATATTCTTTTTGTTTAACAACTTCAGGAGCCATCCAATATGGTGTACCAACCATTGTAGCACGCTTGGAACGTTGATCAGTTAATTTGGCACAGAAACCAAAATCAGTAATTTTAACATTACCATTGGAATCTAACAAGACATTATCAGATTTAATATCACGATGAATAATATGTTTTCTATGAAGATTTTGTAAACCTTGAATCGTTTGGGAACAGATACATGAAATTTGAGTTTCAGTGATTTTACCAGCATTATTATCAATAACATCAGTTAATGAACCACCTTCCATAAACTCCATAATAACCCATAATTCGTTAGATCCTCTAAGATAAGCTTCCAAGAAATTAACGATGTTTTTATGTTGAGAATCCTTCATGACCAAAATTTCATTGACAATCAATTCTTTTCTTGGTTGAGCACTTAAATCCATTTGTTTGATAGCAACCTTAGCACCATTTCTTTTCAAAGATCTAGCCAAATAAACAGATCCAGAAGCACCTTGACCGACTCTTTCAATCATTTGGAAATATGGTTTTGGATCAATATTAATAACCACTGATCTTAATTTGGCCATAATTTGAGGTTCAGTCATTGTTGAAATACGTTTCTCGGGTTCTGGCTTAGCCTTTTGTTGCTGTTGCTGTTGAGCAGCTTGTTGTTGAAGTTTTTGTTGAGTCTTTTGAATATACTCTTCTTTACTCATTGGCTCAGGAACATTTTTATTGTTGTTATTAGTAGGTGGCAAAGCTTTTGGAGGTTGAGAGGATGATTGTTGCTGCTGTTGTTGTTGAGCTTGTAATCTTTGTTGTTGTAATCTCTGTTGTTGTTGTTGTTGTTGTTGTTGTTGTTGTTGTTGTTGTTGTTGTTGTTGTTGTTGCTGCTGTTGCTGTTGTTGCTGTTGTTGTTGAGCTTGTAATCTTTGTTGTTGTTGCAATGCCTTTTGTCTTTCTATCATTCTATTAGATTCATTAGAAAACTTGTTAGCATTATTAACATTATTATTACTTGGTGGAGCATTACCAGGAGTACTTGGTTGAGGTTTATGACGTGATGGAGAACCAATCGGGACTTTCTGTTGCATACCAGCTTTTGGAGGAGCTGGGGCTCTTCTCATTGGAACTAAATCACTACTTGCTGACGAAGATTGTTGAGCATGATAATTCTTTGGCTTCATTGGGGCAGGAGGAGCTTTTCTTGAAGGAGTGAAGCTTTGTAATGATGATTGAGATGGTTGTTGAGCTGAATGAGAAGACATTTGGGATTGTTGCAAAGGAGATGACTTATTTTGAACATTACCATTCGACAATGTTAAAGGTTTTATCAATTCTTCCGGTGAATCATTGGTTTTTTTCAAATTAAATGATTTTAATCCAGAATTTGGATCTAACAGATTACCAGTTGTATCCATTTTGAGACCACTACCATTAGCATGACTGTAAAGGCTTCCACTATTGCTTTGGGTACGTTGATTTGGAGCCATTTCTGAGATTTTATCCAATTTAGGCACGCTATTATTGAGTCCGGTTAACATAGCTTCAGGAATTTTAGTTGATTCACCATTACCGCCATTAACAGCAGAATAGAATTCCAAAGCTTCAATAACAGCATTAGGATCTTTTGATAAATCTTCGTCAGTAATTTTAGAACTATTCAATAACCTTTTCCAGGTTTCTGGTAACCCGACTAATCCTCCACTATTTGGATCGAAACCAACGTGAACTTTATGAGTAAAATTTGATGGACCAGAAACTGCATTTTGATCTATACTGGCAGAGCTAGATGATGTTAATGAATGTTTTGGAGATCCAAAGCTAGAAGTTTTAAGACCTAAAGTGTTAGCAGGACAATTTGACCAAATATCATTCATCCAAGATTTAACTTCAATATCATTTTTCACAGAAACAATAACACTGCTGCTATCTTTCCCATAATTGATTTGGAATGCAAAAGGTTTATTTGTTTGAGCTTTAACAATACTTGAAATCACATTCAAGTTCAACCTTTGAGTGATAAGAGAATCGCTATTGTAATAATCAACGCCATCAGCTTTACCATCATTAAAGCTATTAAGTTGGGGATTCGATAAATTTTTGATAACAATTGAAGAAGAAGCATTGCTTGAACTTTCATTTGATTTAGCAGTTTTATAAAATGTTAAGTCTTTTGAAGTTAAAATTGTGAATTTTTTAGTCCATTTACTAAAAATCATTCCTTCTTCTTTGATAAAAACAAATCCTTGTTTAACAATTTGTGATTGGAAAGGTTGGATCTTGTAAGTGTTGGAAGTTGGGGATAATGGACCTAAAGGTACTTTGGAATTGAATTGATAACTCCCACTTCCAGTATTATTATTATTGCTATTTGCATAAGCAAATGCTGGCTTATGAGAAGAACTAGCAGAACCAGGAATCATTTTTGAAGGAGAACCGTTTTTCTGAGGTGGTTGAGGAGCTTTTCTGGGGTTTGCAAAAGAATCTGAATTATATTGAGCAGCAGTTGCAGAAAAAGACATTTGTTGAATTTTGCAAAAAATGTTCAATCAAAAGATTTTCTTTAAGACCGTTTCAAATATATTAAACCAACTATGGATAGAAGATCTTTTAAGACAACAAGGATATTTTTAAACGCGAAATACAACTAATACCAAGAAGCCTCTTGTAGAGTGCCGTCAATTGTAAAAAAAAATATGAATTGGCTTGTACAACTAGTAAAACGAAAGAATTAAAACTCTGCAAGATCTCTGTTTTTTTGAAAGGTACAAAACTGAAATCTCAAATGGAGCAAAAGGATAGCAAGGAATAACAGCCAGAGATACACCAATAAAGTGAGTATGTGTGATTGTATCTGAGACAGTCGGGGGTAATGAAGAAAGACGCCTTTGCTGTTTCCAATTGGAAGGGATGGGTAGATAATAGTTGTTTTGGCCCTTCCAAAGATTATTTGTTTTTTCTTAACACGTTCAATTAAATCTGCTACAATCCCGGGGACCATAACCAGGCACCTGATATATGCGCTCGCGTGATACAGCACGTGAATGAAATCTGCTTTTCGACATGCATAATTTTCAGTTGAAAACTTTTATTAGAAGTTTACAGGACCCTGAATCCTTTGAGGATTTTTGGGAGGTGACCTTATAGTTAAGTATATAACTGAAGGTTGCTAAGAAGGGGTATTGGAATTTTTACTATATGGAGTATAGTCATGATTAGATTCTTGGTTAAGATTCGGATGAAGAGAATTTGACAGAATAATAAATTATTTGATTTCCAAAAAGTCTCGGTGGAATCCACCTCATTAATTGAGTAATTTCTAATTTCATCAATTTCAAATAATTCTTTCAAGTTTTCTGATCCCGCATCTGTGAATTCTTCAGGTATATTGGGAGAAGCAGAAACTGGGGATTCTTCGATTTTTGGAGTTGAAGAATTCGATGAATTTTTGTTATTATCATCACATAATCCTCACAGTAAGTTACCTCATTAGAGACCCACTTAAGATGACCCTTTTAGTGTTTGGTAGGATTGTAAACTTTGTTAATAAGCATACAACCGCTGTCATCGGAAAATACCCAAGGTTAGGTTACGTGAACTTATTAGAACAATATCGGAATATAAGTTATTTTAATGAAATGATTTAAAGAATAATACAATGATATAGTTAACCAGATTCTGACTATGTAAGTAGTTACTTCCTTCAAATAAATGAATGAGTTTTAGAGAAGAAGAAGAAGAAGAAGAAGAAGAAAAAACAAGAATAATAAAGTTTATGATCATCTTTGAGCTAAATTATTGGATACAAAGACTGCTAGTGATATTGGGTATTTGGTACTGGGATAACAACCAGCAAATCAATGCTCTCATACTTCTCATATTTTGATCAATTTGTAAATATCTTTTGCGTTCACTATGTTTGACCATCAATCTGGTACTATCGATCAATCACCCAATAACAAGAATTTATGATCTGAGCATGAATTATTTTCATCTCAACTAATTTGATCATCATTATCATAGTTTTCCGAAGGATTGCCAATGCAAAATTGGTTATAAGCTATCAATTTACTCCCTCAAATTGTTTGAGTATTTTCTACTAAGTTCGAAGTACTCTGACAATACATATTAATTAAAAATAAAATCATTAACATGACTTCTGATTACATTTATTGTCTGAAACCCACAACTGCTTTTGGTTTGTAAGGCTCTTCCAAGAATTTGATTTCTTCTGGGGTTAACTTGAATTTAGTTGCTTGAACAGCTTCTTCAACTCTTTCTTCAGAGCTTAAACCTAATATTGGGCAACATCCTTTAGAAATCACCCAAGAAACAGCAATAATTGACATTGAAACATCTCTTTTTTTCGCAATTTCTTCAACCCTATTGATAATCTCTTCATCTGCATCACTAATAATATCTAAGCCTAAACCTTTAAATGTGGGATCAGTTACCATTCTTTTCGTTTTGGCGTTCAAAGGTCTAGTTAAAATACCTCTAGCTTGTGGAGACCAAGGAATCAAGCCAACATTATGTCTTCTAGCAAATGGATGCATTTCTCTTTCTTCCTCTCTGTATAATAGATTATAATAATCTTGCATCGAAACAAATTTATGATAACCTTTTTTTTCACAAGTAAATTGCAAATCAGCAAATTCAGTAGCCCTCATAGAGGAAGCACCAATATATCTAGTATATCCTTTTTCAACCACATCATTCAAAGCTTTGCAAATTTCTTCATAAGAAGTAGTAGGATCCAATCTATGAATTTGCAACAAATCCACATATTCCAAATCTAATCTTCTTAACGATCCTTCGATAGCATCGAAAATATGTTTCCTGGAAAGACCCCAAGAGTTTTGTAAATCAATTGTATTTGGAACATTTCCATGAGCAATTGGTAAATCTTCATCGATTGGATTGAAGCATTTGGTCATAATGATAACTTTATCTCTTTTGATTTTATATTTTTTCAAAAATTTACCTAACAACACTTCAGAGTAGCCATTAGAGTACATATCAGCAGTATCAAAAGTTCTAATACCAGAATCATAACATTTTTTCAAGATTTCAAAGACTTTCTCTTCATCCGATTCAACCCAGTCAGACCAGCTGTTAGAACCAAATGACATGCAACCAACAATGATCTGAGAGATTTTAAGCCCAGTATCACCGAGAGTTTGCCAATTGCAAATGTCGTCAGGAATGGAGATGTTCATGTTGAGTTTTAGTAGTTAATGATACAATTCAAAAGCAAATCGCACGGCACAAATAGGGGATGCTGGTCTCTTTATATACTGCGCGTTGGGATGTCCCGTGTGATGGTGTGTCTTTTTGATTATTAATTCATATTGCAGGATCAGTTCCAAAAAAACTGGAAACAGTACAATTTTGAGTCGCAATTATTTAAAATTTTTTTTGTTTACCTATTGTGTCAATTGAGCAAAAGTTATCAATTTACTCCGCATTTCACAAAGAGTTCAAATTTACAACATTTAATAAATTTATCTAGAATGGAAACTATATTAAACAGAAGCAAATAACAAAAAACAAAGAGATAAACTAAAATTACAAGTTGTCAATAAAGTCCTTGACTGTTTGAAAAGATAACCAACTGATTCCCATAGCGGGAACCACTCTAACTAAGTTAGGCAACATCCCTTTGTAAAATCCTTTGATACCTTCTTCTCTGAAAATGGTTGTCACTGCATCGCCAAATGAGTTATAATGGAATCCCAATTCACTATTGGCCATTGACATAACTTGAAATCTTCTTCTAAGAAGATCCATTGGATGAATTGTTCCTTGGGATACCCCACCTGCAATACAACCATTAATCAATCTAACCAATGAGGATTCGCATCGATCTTCGGGCCATAATTCTTCCAATTGTTCATAGATCATGAAGTTGATTCCAATATAAGGAACATTACCACAAGCACTAACCACAAAACCTCTATAGACCCCACGAATTCCTCCTTCATTTTTATAAATCAGTCCTAAAATTTTTCTAAATCCTGGAGGTTTTTGTTGTGTCAAATCAATTTTACCTTTTTTCAAGTTGGCTAAATTTTGAGCTGTTTGGACTGATAATCTTGTTCTAGTAACATCGATTGGATAAGTAAATAAAATTCCCATAAATCCACCACAACCACCAGCAATTAATCTTTGGATATTGGTAAGTTTCTCTTCTTTTGAATTTTGTAAGAAAAAATTTTTTTTAACGTAGTTAAAAGTAGAGAACTGAAGGGCTTGATGTGGAATAATTCTCATACAATTGATCCCATTTCCTCTGAACATTCCTTTAATTCCTTCTTCCGCCCAAATTTGTTTAACAGTTGGAATAACTCCTTTATAATTTGGACTACCAGGACCTTGGATTTGGAAAATAATCTTCACTCTTTCAATTGGTGAAACACACTTGAGTTAATTAGTAAAATATCTTTCAAAGTTGTTGAGGTATTGAACATACAGTTCTTGAAATCCCAGCCGCAACTCCACCAGCAATGAACGACTCCACAGGACCTTGCTTGATGAAAGATTTGAATGGCAGCTGCTGGTTTCGTGACTCCATCTGTTGGGTTCGATTTGCCCTTTGGCTCTTTCTCTTTGAATTTGGAGACTTGAAATATTTGAGTCAAAATTTGTTCTTACTCCGCATTCCGGCTCCTCAAGTCAGTCTGAAATTTATTTCTCCACAATTCCTTGAATTTGTCAATAAACTGTCATTAAATCACGAGTATTACGAATAACAAGAGTAAATAAAGTATAGTAGCAATTTTGAGTAGTTTTATCGTGTTCAATTTTAATATAAAAGCTTTCATATGACATTCCCTCCGAAGCGGCCGCAGTCACATAGTTAGTTTTTTACTGCCGGTCTGGAAAATGATAAACAAACATTTGAAAACAAAAACATAAAATTTACAAAATGACAACATCACCAATAAGAACACCAAACAGTTAAGGCCAAAAATATGTCCTACCGAAGCCCCATGAAACAGGGTCCTCCCTCCAGCGCTTATTCTGGAATTGGCGGTACAAGCCTTTCTTTGATACCTAAGGCTCACGATGCTACAGACTCCAGAAAGAGGCAAAGTAAAAGAGATGAGGTAAGCTAATGATCTGGGATGTATCAAGCGTCAGCATTTTTTACTAACCTGTTTTTCTCATTAGGCCATTAGAAGGAAAATTGAAAATGATTTATCCAAAAAAAGAAAAGAACAGGGCAGATACCTGAAGAGATCAACTAGACATAAAGGTGCTCCAGGAACAGTTCTGTCATTACGTCCTAATGAACCCATTCTATGCAAAACGTCCACTAGTGCTCTCGAAGCTGCTAGACTAATGGGCGCAAAAAGAGAAAATTGTATTCTTGTGGTGGATGATCAAAAACGACTTGTGGGTATTTTCACTGCTAAAGATTTGGCATTCAGAGTTGTTGCATCTGGTAAAGTTGCTGCTTTTGTTACTGTCGACCAAATTATGACTAAAGATCCTTTTTGTGTTACAGATGATACTCCTGCCTCAGAAACGTTGAATTTAATGGTTCAAAAAGGATTTCGTCATTTACCAATTTTGGATTCTGAAGGTCTGATTGTTGGGGTTTTGGACATCACTAAATGTTATCAAGAAGCTATGGAGAAACTTGAAAGAATGTATGATTCTTCAAAGAAGCTTTATGATGCTTTGGATAGTGTGAATCTGGAAATTGGTATTACTCAACAACCTACACAAGTTGTCAAATATTTTGAAAATTTGAAAGATTTGATGGGTGGCCCAATTTTAGAAAGTGTTTTGGATGACACTACTTTACCTGTTTATACAAACGTGAAATCATCTGTATTCGAAGCTGCTACTTTAATGAAAGAAAATAGAACTACCGCTGTTTTGGTCAAAGACTCAAATAATGAAGAGGTTACTGGTATTTTCACTTCAAAAGATGTTGTCCTCCGAGTTATTGCTGCTGGTTTGGATCCAAAAACTTGCAGTGTTGTCAGAGTAATGACTCCTCAACCAGATTGTGCTCCTAAAGATTTGACCATCCATGAAGCGTTAAGAAAAATGTTTGACGGCCATTATTTAAACCTTCCTGTTATTGAAGATAATGAAATTGTTGGTATTGTTGAAGTTTTAAAATTGACTTACGCTACTTTGAATCAATTAAAAGCTGTAAAATCCAATGATGAAAATGCTACCTCTCTGAACGGCGAGAACCCTGTTTGGAATAGATTCTGGACCACCTTGGATGAAACTGAATCTGTTCATTCAGATTCGTTTTCTCATCTTGAAAGTTCTACCCATCATACTACTCCATATTCATTGAGTAATCATCAACACAATGAAATGGTATTAGCAAAAGAAGTGCATCCAAATGATTCCATTAGTTGTGCAAACGAAAGACCAGATTATGAGGATGAAGATGAAGTTAAATCTTCAGTGGATGACTATATAAATAAATCAGCAATTAGTGAATATCAAGCTAAAGAGATTCCATTTGGGTTTAAATTCAGATCTCCACTGGGGAGAGTTCACAGAATTACTTTAAAACCAAAAGAAGGTATTATTTCTTTAAGATCATTGATTACTGAGAAACTTCATCCAAAGGAGCTAAAACTTCTTTGTGGAAGCAATGTTAATTTAATTGAAAATACTGATGGTTCAGCTTATTTTGAAACTGATTTCGATGATGATGATGATAGTGAAGTTGGAATTGGTAGTGCTGTTAGTAATAATAGTCGTATGGTTAATAACAATTTTGCCATTAGTTATCGTGATGATGAAGGAGATTTGGTTGCTATTACTACTGATCAAGATTTGACTGATTGTGTGGTATTGAGTCGAAATCTTCATTATACAAAAGCTGATATTTTTATTCACAATCCAAGGGAAAATGCTGATTCAATTCTTTCTTCTAAAAGTGGTGCTAACCCTGAACAAAAATTTATTGAAGACGGTACTAAGTCAATTCTTCCTACTAATGCTCATATTTATAATAATTCTGAACATCATCAGAAAAACCCATCTATTTTCAATTCTCCTCCTAAAAAAGACCAAGATGAATTATTACCAGGGGTTCCTAATGAGTTATTATTACCTGGTGCTATTTTTACTTTAGCGGCAACCATTTTGATTGTTTTTGCTTTCGGTAGTAAAAGAAGATAAATATTCAACCTTATAATTATTCATTCACATTCATCTCACATCTTCAACTACATCTTTTTTTATCTAGTATACCTCTTATAAATATCCTTTAAACAACATAGACTTTCAATAAATTTCAAAGTACATCAAAAAATGAAATTTATAAAATTAATTCTACAAGTATAATTAAATAACTTTCAAAAAGAATTTTGCATTAAAAACTATAATAAAAACATTATCAAATAATAACTAATTAATTAAGCTTCAGCTAATTCTCTAAGACGTCTGATGGTAGATCTAACAGTAAAAGCAGCAGCAGTAGAAACGGTATAAGCACCACCAGCAGTTGTCTTTTTACAACTTTTACAAGTCCAAATCCCAACGGCCCCTCTGGTGACGGTTCTTTTACCACAGAAAGTACAATCATACTTAGAATGTTGTTGAACTTCCAATTTCTTGGCTTGTCTTCTTAATGAAGAACCATAACGGACACCATATTTACCGGTGATTCCAACCTTCTTAGTTCTTTTAGACCTGTTAATTGTTAGTATATTGTTGAATTGGTTCAATCAAGAAGTTCTTGTTTGGAAAAATCAAACAGTGTTGTTATTGAATAATGCTTGGTGTTTTCTTTTGGATGAAATAATGGAGTATGATTGTAGTTAAAAAGGAATCATCTCATCAGTTGCTCATTGTATGAATTTCAAGATCTTGAAATTTCACTTTATGGATATTCAACTTTACTTCAAACTCGAAGACTTTAACATTAATAAGTAAACGATTATCATTTGTTATTTCATTGATCAACAAATAATATCTCCTTAATACAATCATTTGCTCTTTTCAATTTGAAAATTTTTTCAAAATAATCACAAACACATTGTTCAGTAAATTTCAATAAATACAAGTCAATTAATGAAATCTTTCCAATAAATGACTTCTTGATGATATTAAATCTTTATATCACATACATCTTGTAATGATTATTTCTTGTTAAGTTTCAAAAAGAAGAAATCTAGTGAAGAAGTTTGAAAAAATATTTTATTTTTCTCAATGGAACTTCCGTCTTACACAAAAAAACTCCATAGTAAATAATTAATTTCTTACTACACTGTAAGCTCACTAAGGGGAGGGGGATTACCAGGGCTTCAGAACTAACCACATCACATGACTAAAGTGACCTGTTTAATTCTTTCAAAACGTTCAAAAACGTAGCCCTGTTTATATCCACGTGATATAAAAATGACTTATTTTTTTAAAGCAAGGAAAGCCCTTATCATCACATTTTAACCAGCCACATCGCCAAGTCACCTGTAATAGCGATAGTGGCTAGTGCTGCAGAAAAATCAAAACATAAATGACCCATTAAATGTCTTGTAATGATAGATCTTTTTCATCCTTTAACAACAATTAAACAGTTCAATTATGAGTGTTGAAACTCCATTGGCCACTGCGTCAACGGTTTCCTCCATTTCCAACCTTTGTAAAACCATTATTGGAGCGGGAATGTTAGCAATTCCATTTGCATTTAGAGCAGATGGTATAATTTTGGGAATCATGATTATAATCTTAGCTGGTGTAACTTCATCATTCGGATTATATTTACAATTCTTATCCACGAAATTTGTCCCCGAAATTGAAAGAAATCATATTACCTTTTTCAAAATTTGTTCCATTACTTATCCCAAATTAGCGGTTATTTTTGATTTTGCAATTTTTTTACAATGTTTTGGTTGTTGTATTAGTTATTTAATCATTATTGGAGATCTATTACCAGAATTGATTGCAGTTGAAAGTTTCCAAAGACTTCAAGCGATTTTATCCAGTGTGGTTGTTATTGTTCCATTGATCTTTTTGAAAAAATTGGATTCTTTAAAATATAGTTCAATTTTAGGGTTAATGGCAATTGGTTATTTATTTGTCTTAGTGGTTTGTCATTATATTGCTGGAGATGTTACTGAAGAGTTGAAAGGACCAGTTAGTTTGATTAAGCCATTGAATCTTTCATCAATTTTGTCAACTTTTTCAATTATTATCTTTGCATTTACCGGTCATCAAAATATGTTTAGTATTATCAATGAAAGCAAGGATAAATCCAAGAAAAACATCTCGATTGTCATTCTGGTCTCCATGTTAATCTCCACAATTTTATTTATTATTATTGGATTGATTGGTTATTTAACATTTGGTTCAAAAGTCAATGGTAATATTATTTTGTTATATGATAATACCAAAATTGTCAATATTCTTGGAAGATACTTAACCATTTTCATGGTGATGGTTTCTTTCCCATTAATGTTCCATCCATGCAGATTGAGTGCTAATAATATCTTTTATTTCTTCAAGACAAAATACTTTATTTCAAAAGAAGAAGAAAACGAATCAATTTCGTTACTTGATAACTCCAAACCAAAAACCATTCCATTCTCAGATACTACTTTCATTTACTTGACTTCGATCTTGGGTTTCCTTGCTTATGTATTATCCATCAGTATTAAAGAATTCGCATTGATTTTATCCTTGGTGGGAGCAACTGGCTCAACCACGATTTCCTTTATCTTGCCTGGATTATTCGGGTTCAAATTGTTGAAGGATAAGTTACAGAAGATGTCATTGTTGTTGATCATTTGGGGGTTCACCGTCATGATTTTATGTGTTAGTGCTACAATTTTATTAAATTAATAATATAGAACATTACAGAATAAATTTGTAGTTACATTTGATGAAGTTATCAAATTGATAAAAAATATATTATAACTTATAATTCATAAGTAAATGGTCAAAAAACGTTGATGAGGTAAAAAAAAAGGTAAAAAAAAAGATAATAGTAAATAACAAAATAGCAGAAAAATGAATTGAATGTCAAACAAACATAGAAAAAAATAATAATCATAATAAAGTAGTAAAAGAAAAATTATTAATAATATGCA
>JBAKFZ010000157.1:0-31271 GCA_037355385.1 Saccharomycopsis sp. FM-2023a
TAAACAGTCATTTTCAATGATTTTAACGTAATTTAAATCAATCAATTTTTTCAAAATTTGTGGACTTAAATTTTCAATTCTATTCAATATTAATTTATCTAATTTAAATGGTAATTCTTCAATACTTATTATACATATCTTTGATACAAAGCCGGCGTTTCTTAACTTCTTCCATATCAAATTTCTTATCTTCGTAACATTCAAACTCAAGTAATAAAACATGCTCTAAGTCACATAGCACCATAAAATTAAGACCTGCAGAAATTGCATATCTCATACGTTGGTTTATACTAAGTCTAAGATTTGAAATGTGACCAAAATTATCAACAAAAATAATATTACTATCGTTGAATGGTAAGAGAAGCAAATAAGAATTGGCTTCTACCATAAGAATGACTTCACTAATACCACCATAGAGGTGGTATGTCAAGGGTATCATCAAAATTACAGTTATCATTTGGTTTAAATATTCGGACGCCAGCCAAGTTTAGAAGATTTTGGACAGGAGTCATTAAAAGCTCTTGAATCTTGTGAACGAGGCAATTTTTTAGATATCCTCTAGTATAGTCATTTGGATGGAATTCATGATTTTGCATCCATAGATCTTTCAAATATTTCAAGTTTTCATCAAAATTAATCAAAATTTTCTGAATTTTCTTATTCATCTTATCAAACTAATCAGAAATTTCTTCATCAGTGATAAGTGGAGTAAATTTTGATCTAACTGTACCATAGTTTTGTGTACTCGCATTAGAATTGATCAATTTTGCTTCTTTAACTCTTCAATAACTTAATTTGTTGAATGCACCAGTGTGTTGAATCGACTTAGAAATTCCAATAGAACGAAATAACCGAACAGAATAACCGATAAGAGTTTTTCATAGTATTTCACTCTTCATAAGTTGATGATCCAGGTAAAAACTTGGATTTACTCAAATTATTCATAAAAACTAGTTTATAGAATAGTTGAGTCAAATAACCTAACTCTCTTGTTTCCAATTACTTTAATTTATCATGAAATTCATCATCTTTAACGATGAGACCTTCATTGGAAGCATTTTTATTTCAAAACTGTGTAATTTCTTTACCTTTAATTTCAAGTTTGTTTGTTAATATTTGATGGCAGCATGCCTTTCCGAGCGGAAGCAGCTTTTATAATATACATGTTGAAAATCAGGAAAACATGCGCTAGAAAGGAAATTCATTACTTACAAGTTTTACAAATATATGATCGATACCACTTTCCCTAGCATTTGCGTAGTCTGATCTTCTACGAAAACATCCCCAGGGGTTTAGGAAAAGTTGGTGGCCTGTTATGTTGAAACTTTTAGAGCCCTGCAAGCTTTTGTGATAGGTTTTCTAAGTGGGAGGATACTCAGAAAATATACAAAAATTACCATAATCAAATGATTGATTATGGTAACACTTTTGTAATTAGGAAATAGGTAATCTATTCTTTAATCACACCTCACTATGGAAAGTTGGGGAATACTACTAGCAAAATAAGTTAAGTTGAAAAGATAAAGAGAAAAGGTTGATATACAACAAAAACTAATCATTATATGAGCATTCATTTCCCTAGACTAATATTTTTCATTATTTTCATCATAATCTTCTTCCTGTCCATCATCTTTATTGTTATCATTAAACTCATTAACTTCTTCTTCCTTTTCACTTTGGATACCTACCCCTGAATCGTTAGTATGTAAATCTTAACATAAGTTCAATAAACATGATTTCCCTTGTAAGTTTAAAAATCATTAATTTTGGAAATCCTTGATTACCAATTTACAATTGTGTCTAACAGTTAGTTTATAACCAACTAAAAAGTAGACGTGAATTCGATGATTATCGTTAGAGAACTTCAAATAAATTGATACGTTGTGTTTTTGGGAAATAATACTTTTTTTCATATGATATACAATTCTTAGATGTGTTTAGAAGCGTAAATGTCAGCAACCACTGTATAGCGAGTAATAGTTGCCACCTCGTGAGTATTCTGGAGTCACTTCACAATACGTAATAGCAATTATTGTGTAAATTAAAAAGATATCACGCTCCTTGAATTCAAGGATGACGGACCAAAAAGGTGGATCGCTCCAAATGCAATATTTATTGATTTATGTTTTTACATATTTACAAAAACAAAGAGTAGTCATAAAGCCAAAAAAGCACTTGAATTAGCTTTTGATTAATCTCATTTGTTCCTGACTCGTTTTTACGCTCCAAGTACATTTGGAGAAGCAGTTCTTTTCTCTCGGCCATAGCAATTTCATAACATATAAACTCCGAAGCTGTCAACTCCAACACTAAAATACTCTCGGACCGATATTAATTGGTACTCCACTTCAATACCCGTAGTTGAATGAATGAAATAATATCAAGTGGAGAAGTGATTATTAATACTCCCTCATAAAAACTTTTTAAACTGCCCAAAATTTAATTTCAGCTTTGAAGTTATCCTTCAATATAGTTGAAAAAATGAGATTAAGTATTTCCAGTTCTATTTTGACTTTTTGTCTTGCTACTTTAACTATTTCTTTGCCTTTAGTAACCAAAAGGGATGAAACAAATACTACTATAAACCGTTTTCGATATCCAGAATCTAACGAAACAATTTCTGAATATACTGCAGCATTTAATAAATGGCTTAGTTAATGGGGTTTTCGAAATCTTAGTTTTATTACTATCTCTGAGTATGTGCCTAACTATAGTACTGATTATGATTTTGGGTTGATTTCCTCTGAGTTTAGGAATTTGCCAGGGTTTAATCATTCTTCTGAAATTCCTAATTTCAACAATACCCAAATACGTTGGTTATTTGAGGCAGAAAATCGTACTGAAGACAATCCAGTTATTTTATACAGTCACGGAGGTGGGTTTTCTTTGCCTTTACAACCAAACGAAGTTTATAGATGGGCAAATTTGTACCAATCGATTGGAAATGATAGATTATCTATCGTTATTTTTGACTACACACTTTCCTTTGATGCCCCGTTCCCTGAACAGCTTATCGAAAAAATCAAATCTTACAATTACTTGACGGAATCCAGTAACAATATTTGGCTTGCTGGAGATTCTGCTGGTGGTAGTTTGAGTTTAGAACTTTTCAGACAATTTTACGAATCTTTTGATGGAGTTCCTGCAGTCACTAATTTCAAACCAAGTGGTCTTATTGCTATTTCTCCTGGGGTCAACGTGCGGCCTGCTTACACTGGTGAATATGTTACTTATAATGGAATTGATATTTTGACGTATATTTCATTGGACCAAATTGGACAACAATATGTACCTAATTTAAATATTGCGACTTCAAAACCATTGAATCCTTATAAAGATGCTATTGACTGGATTAAATACTTACCACCTTCCCAAAACATCTTTGTCTCTTATGGGGAGAAAGAAGTTTTGAAAGGTGATATTATGAGTTGGATTCAATTGGCTGGTTTGGCTAATGGTTCGGATGCTACCATTTATGAAGATATTAATGGAACTCATGATGCATTATTTGGTGATACACCTTCGCCTATTTAGCCAGTTCTTGTTAAATTCTTGCAAAAGCGTTTGTAAGTAGTTTTGTTGTTGATTTTTATGACTTGGAGAAAAAAAGTTAAATAAGTATAATGGTTTTCACCGATTTTACTTTTTACTTAATTTATGTATCAATTACTTGCATCAATGTAAGCAAAGATCTAGATAACCCCACAGAATATATGGAAGAAATCAATCGCTACTTCCTAATTCATGACTGTTTTCAAGTTTCCAGACAGTCCCTAATAAAAATAGATGGTTGGAAATCATGATCTTGCATCCATAGATTTTTTAAATATTTTCTATTTTCATTAGTATCAACAAACAACTTTTCGTGGGTTTTCTTATCCAACTTATCAAACTCTTCAAACACTTCTTTGTCAGTGATCGTTGAAGTGAATTTTGCTCTAATTCTATCATAATCACTTGTGTGCGCATTAGGATTGATTATTTCTCCGTCTTTAACTCTCCAACCAATTGATCTGTTGAATGCATGAGTATATTAAATCGACGTAGAGATTCCAACAGAACAAAATAACTAATAAGAGTGTTCCATAATATTTCACCCTTAAGAAGTATAATGATCCATGTAAATATTAGGGTCTAATGATTTCAGAAATTTTGATGGCCTGTCATGTTAAAACTTTTGCTGCTTTTATTATTTAGAGCCTGCAGCTTATAGTGTTAGATTTCTCTCAGCGGGTGGTACTCGGAAAATATACGAACTTTAAGCTGAGTTAAGTTAGATGGTTAATTATTGTCTTACTGTCTTATAATAATTAACCATTGTAATAAGGAAGTAAGTTGTATATCATTGAGAAATGTTCCATATTACATTTCCATATTTCAGATAAATTCTCCTCATTTGAATGATTAACAAAAATTTGCATGTAAAAAATAATTTGAAAACTTCATCATTGATAGTTTGAAGAGTTTTCAAAGAATTGGTAGAGAAAGAAACATTCTATACTGACCTACTGAAGACTCAAGTCAAATTGTTTGCATTACAGCTTATGTATAAGTGATAAGCCACCTGAGGATGAATATTGAATAAATCATAACTATTTATTTGAGTATAAAAAAATCATAACTGTGAGAACATAACACAATTTCATATAATATAAGCATAAGAATCATTCATCAATTTGTGATAAATCTGGACCTCTAAGTTTCAAATAAACGTCTGTTCCATAACCCCAATAACTTTCCACGTGTAAAGTCCCTCCAAAGATTTGACAATAAGTCTTTGATAATCCTAATCCATAACCCATTCCAGCCACTGATCGATTGTGTTGAGTATCATAAACGTCACTATCATCATCTGATTTAACGGTTGTAAAACTAAAATCATACATTTGCTGTTGAATTTCTGAATGGATTCCTCCACCTTGATCACTAATTCTAATTTGTAAAATTGGTACTTGAGAGTTATTTTCAAAATATTTGTTTATTGTAACTTCAATTTTATTTTCAAATGGAACATCATTTTCGATATGAGCTCGGAAACTATTTTTCAATAATTCTAGAATACAATATTCAAGATTTTCATAAATGTAAGGAAAAACAATTTCATTGTCTTTTTCCAACAATAACAGAAAATTTCCTTCAGAATCCTTTTTGTTGAGATACTCATTAGTATGTATTTCCAATTGACAATTTTTCATGTATTTGATATTACAAAGTTCATTAACGAACTCTGCTTGATTTTCCACCAATTTATTAATATTTAATCCAAGATCTACCACTCCAATACTAGTAGAATTTGGAGCATCCATCAAAAACACATAATGTTGGGCAATTAATTTCATAACAATTCGTTCACGTAAATGAATATCTAGGAATTGGAATGATTCTTGTTTAGGATAGAATTTACCAATGATTTCTGTAAAACCTTTGGATAATCTAGGAATAGCATCAGCATGTTTATCCAGAAAATCTTTGCAAACGTTAACAAAGTTTAAAGCATCTTGATAATTTTTAATTGGAGGAGTTTTTAGTAATTCTCGCATCGATTGAAGATATAATGAATAAGAAAGAGAAATATGAGGATTTAAAACTACCATGTAAGGCAATGAACGAATATGGATTAATCTTCTAGCATTAAGAGTCTTTAAACTTAGTAAAGTTTCATTAGCAGCCGTCACTGCCTCAGTTTCTGATAAGTTTTTATGACCAAACCTAATTAATTTATTAAGGGTTAATTTTTCGTATGGTTTAGAAGCGTATAAATGAAGGATTTTTTCAAGACTAGATCTAACGTGATAATCATGTTCAAAACTTAGAGATTGTGATGTAGTTTTTAATTGGGTGGTAGAGTGTCGATTTTCAAAGATTTCTGCAGTGTTTATGTGTCTGATAAAGGTGAAAATCGGCCTCACTGATGATAACTTGGGGATGAGTGTCCTAAAGGGAAGCATTATCAATTTATAAAGAGATTGGGGTCATAAGTTTAAAACAAAAAGAACATAAATTGAGGAATTGGGAGAGTTAAAATATTTCAAAAATTTAATGACTCTTGCTCTCATTCCATGTCCCCGAAGAATAAATGATTTTAGCTGACAGGGCACGTGCAAAGTCACGGGACATCCAACATAAGACTTCAAATTCTTCATATACAATAATACAAAATTTGTGGTAAGAATAGAATATAAAATTATGTTTATTAAGAGTATATATATTGCGTTATAATTAGTCGTGAGTTCGTAAGCAGCGTATGTAAAAATAGTTAATCACCAAATTTGATGGTTCCAGTAATTATATAAATAATCAAGATCATTCTATATAAGATATAATACAATAAAAGAATAATAAAATAATGAAACAGTGAATGCACAATCCCCAACAATTCCTGGACATTGACTATTCAAAACATGAACGTTAAGCCAGTAATCAACAGTTTGACAAAAACAACCACAGGATTTACAATGACCCAGGACTTCACTTCTTTGTTTCTTTTTAGTACCTTCAGGGTATTGGAAATGTAAAGCTTTCAAATGGTTTTTGAAAGTATCACCCCTTGAGAAAATCCCGGTGGAATGACATTTACCATGTTTACCATTAATAATTAAATCAGTATCCCAAAAAGGACATTTGAAAATCAAACTTTTTGTAGCAGAGGTGGCAGGAGCAGGGCTGAATAAGGTATTAGAGCCAGTGTTTGACGGAGAAGAATGAGATGAATCATCTTGATCAATATCCATTGATTCGAAATAGGAGCTTTTTAAATGACGACGTTCATGACGAACCAAGTCATTAAGTCTTGAAAACCCTCTACCACACAGTTCACAAATGTGAGGTTTTGAATCTTGACTTAAGTGAGTAGTTTTATGGGTAGCTAAATTACTAACGAGTTTTAAACACTCAGGACATTGTCTTTTCTTTCTTTTTCTAACCACTTTTTGACCAGTCAGTGAATTTTCGCTCATCAAAGAATCTTGAGAACCTAAGGGTAATTTTTGATTATTGGAAGAAGACAAAGGAGAAGAAACTTGAGAGCCCATAGAATCACTCCTAACAGAAGAAGCTGAACTTATCGTACGATCGACCACGGCTCCGAATATTGGTTGTTGAAATTCATAACTTCTAAACGAAGTCGTATCAGAAGATGAAGATTGAGGGAGATTCAATAGACTAGTAGAAGAGTTATTATAATATTGTTGACCATCTCCCAATAAATAGTTAAGCTCCGGTAGAGTTTCGTTCATTCCTGGTAAACGAAGACGATTATTGTAATCAGTATGACGTTCTGTGGCATTGACTGGAGGAAGAATTAATGGAGGTAAAGCAATATTAGAAGAGGTCATTTGATGAGTATTTTTAAGGGTGTTTGAAGAGAAATAAGAGTGGTTATTGCTGTTTTTGATTGAAGAGGTTGTTGAAGAGGATGGAGAGGAACTAGAACTTCTCGAAAGTTTAGGCAATAAAGAAGAAGCAGAAGAATGGGAATGAGGAAGTTTTGGCTTTTCAGTAGCCACCAAACTGGAGTCAACCACACTATACAACATCATGAGAAACAAAATTAATGATTAGATAAAATGTTTGACAGTAAGGGAATGGCAGAGGTATTTATATCAATCGAGGTATTTTTATGTAATGTGAGATTAGAAAAGCTGGAGACTAAGCTCCCAGTGCTAAAACCCAAATGGGAGCAGGCTGGCCTGTCGAAACTTAGATTGTTCTGTGGAAAGTGACATTATGGCCTTGACAGATTCCAAATGGCACGGAAAACGGAGAAATATACCGCGTTAAAAAAAAAATATCTTTTGTAAATAAATAGTCTAACTCAGTACTGAAAATAAAACCAGATTTTCGATCACAATACGCCGATAGCAACCTTTTCAACTTTATTGAATGTTCCAAACGGCTGTACCAGCACTCATTTTACCAGGAGTTGATTAAGGTGAGGCTGACACTCTTGGTCAAGATTGAATTCATGTTGTGTTTTTTCCCTCCGGAAGTGCGTTGCCGGCACTTCAATATAGCAGGATGGATGTCGGAACCGATCTGGTTAATTCATTTCTCAACAAATATCTCTATTATCACTATTGATAGACATCAATGGATATGGATGAATATATGCTGATTATGGCAATAGTTAATTTCTTTGATTGAATATTTTTCCCACATTTTTGTGATAATGATAATTTGATTTTGTATTATGAAATCTTCCAAGTCGTAAGAGACCCTTCAAAAGTGTCAAATAACTCAATCTTGGAAACTTGTTCCGAAATCCCGTGCTTCATCACCAGACTCAATTTTATTTTCTTTTATTTACAGAATCTGTCTTAAATTCGGGGTTACTGATCCATTTAGATCTAGGGTGTTAGATTGTAATATTATTGTTAAGTTATTGTTAAATTACTGTCAAATTATTGTTAAATTTTAATAAAATGTTAGTAATTCCTTTAAGTTTATTACTGAAGTCAATATATTGAAACATATTAGTATAAATTATTCGAGTTTATGAATTGAAATTGAAAAACCCTTGAAATGCACTGGAGTTAAGTGCAACTAATTTGAATAATATTTCACTCTTTTTTTTTTTTAATATACCTCGGAGTTATAGTCAATTATCAAATCTCAATATTGATAATATCAGTATGGCTTGCGTGATTGTCTTATCAAATATTCATTATTTAACGCGTTCAATGGCAATCATGAGTTGAACAATACAATTCCCCATGTTTGAATATACGTATGTTGTAAAGTTTAAGCCTTACCATAAGTTTTCTCAGCCATGTTAACGCAGGCTGAATAAATAATTTGAGGGGTCATCCCATCATTCTCAATATGAATAACCTTACTTTTTGTAAAATTTATATTTTTCAACTTAAATGAAACGTTGCTGATAGAAAAAAAATACTCTAAATGCTCAGAAAACTCTCGAAAAGATTGTTATAATAAGTTTACTTTGAATAGTAAGATTTGGGGCTTGAAGTTCATTTATTTTAAAATTTCAATAAATTTTGAAAACCACAATATCAAAGACTACATAATCCTCACCAAAATGTCCCATTAAAAGATCAATTGACATATTATCGATAATATTCAGAGTTAATGTTTTAATGTTGGAATTCTGAAAAGTAGGCGTTATCACGTGCCGGCAATAATCTCAAACTTTAATTTTCCAACTTTTTGAAACTTTTCAAGTTTTATCAATTTGAGAGCAATTTTGATAATTGGTTTTTACTTTTTTTATTTGAATAGTTAATATCATCTTTTAATGTTATCTTGTTCTGTTTTCATATTTCGTAAATGGTGAATTTTCAATCATGACCTTGTTACTTTTTCAAGGTTGAAAATTTCATCGCAATATGAGGTAAACAAAGACATTATTACAAAAATTTCTTGAGATCTTCAATAAAATCTTAAGACCATCACCAATTTTCTGTCTTCGCTTAGAACGGCAATCAATTAATCAATCGATCATCAATCAACTTTCCCCATCTTGTTAATTAATTAAGCAAGCAATTAATTATTATTCCTGGTTTGGATGAATACCGGGACAAGTTCACTGACTTATAAATACTTTAAAATATCCCTACTTTTTTTGATATTTTAATTTTATACAACTAACAATGGTTCGACTCTTTCATTATTGGCAAATCCCTTTGTTATCCGTGGTGATATGGTATGGGATGTTAATCGCCATGTTAGTTTGTTGGGGAGTTCAAGGTCGACCAATCTACTGGTTCATGAACCCCTCCGATGTGATAGTCTATTTATCAGATATGGGGGCCACCAATTTGAAACCCCTTTTCATCTCTTGTGGTGCGGCCCAAGGGTTCCTATTTGTCTTGACTTTAATAACTGAAGCATTTCTTCGTTGGAAAGGTAAGAAATTGGTTGGTTATTATGATAAGAAATTACCAAAAATTGCTATTGTTGGATCCATTTTTTTTGCAATTTTAGGAGAGGTTGGCTTAGTGGTTTTGGCTGTTTGGGATGTAGCTCACCATAAAAAAGTTCATCATGGAGCCACTGGAGCTTTTATTGCTGGTATATTTCTATGTGCAGTTTGTTTAATGATTGAACAAGGTTGTGTGGCTGCAATTTATAAAGAGAAATTTTTAAGTAATCCGGATAAGCTTGTGGATTCTAATTCATTACCAGATGCGTTGACTTCAAAATCTACCAATTCTCACTTGGAAATTCAGGGGATTTTTCATAATTATTTGAATTGGGCAGTTTTAACCAAATTGATTTGGCTGATTTGTGCAATTGCTTTTGCTTTGTCCTTTGGTTTATTGATGAAAGCTGATAAAGATTCTACAAGTGCGATTTTTGAATGGATTACTTGTTTTTGGTATGGAATTTTATCAATTTTATTTGTTTATGATTTTATTCCAGCTTCAAGATATAAATATAAAATTGGTTTTTATGGTCAAAATAAATATAACAATAATTTTGATTATAATGTTTTGAATCATTTACATCATTTTGATGACAATAAGAATGACACATATTTTTAATGACAATTATAACGACAATTTAGCTAATTTATTTTTATTTCTATCAAAGATTATGATTTATTTATCATTTGATTTTTGATTCTTCTCTAGTTTTTTTCCCACGGTTTTCAATAACATTTTATTATATAGAGTAATATAATCTTCATTACCAATCTGATAAGAAAAATCCACGTTGATGTTGTCATTATCATTTGGCAAGGTTTCATAATCATCAACTTCTTGTTCATTATCATTGAAGTCATTGAAAGATTGTAAAGTTTGCCAAAATCTTGAATTATTATTGTGATTATCATTAATGATCATTTCTTCCATATAATCATTTGAACTAATAGGCTTTTTACCAGTAATTTCATCTTCATTATTACTAATTTCTTGATTTGTTTGTTTTTCTAATTCAGCATTTAATAATTCAGAAACTTTCATCAAATCCGCCTCTGTGATTTTTTTCTTTTGAGATTGAGAAGTAGGAGGAGGAGCTAAAGCTCCAGAATTGATTTGACTTGGATTAGTTGGTTGCAATGGTGATTTAGCGCTGTTATTATTATTATTATTATTGTTATTGTTATTGTTGCTATTATTGTTATTGTTGTTCTGATTATTCATTTGAGAACTATTACCAGTGTTTGGAGGTTCTTGACGAGTTCCCGCGCTATGGATTGTGGTCAATGGCATTGTTCTTGATCAATGATAAAGAAGAATTGGAAGATTTGAAGAAGAAGAAAATTGATATAAAGAAAAGTGTTGACCTTATGTGAGCGAAGGATTTTTAATGCCACAAACACAAATTGGGGTAAATTGTAGAATGTTCATTGATTGATAGTTAAAAATCATCTTTTCAAGGCTTTTGAACATAATTTTCAATTATTAACCATCTTTGAATCTCATTTTCTCATAACTTACCTAGCAACTTTACCAGATAACGCATGTTGGGAGCAAATCTGCTTAGTCAGTTTTGCAGACGTCAATTTTCCCACCAAAAAAATTTCCAACCAAAATCCAAATCAAACAACCTCAAATACAGCTATTTTACTGATGTTTTCTTTTAAATTTCGGGGTTGGTCTCGAGTGTTTAACCGACCTTTCACCCAAAGGAAACTCCTTGACTTAAATGCGGGCCAACCAATCTACGAAACCAGACCTCATATGATCAAAGCTGGTGATTTGACCCCCGGAATCTCTGCCATGGAATATTTCCAACGAAGAATGAAACTCGCGGATAAGATGCAAAAGGGCTCAGTGGCCATTATCCCAGGGAATCAAGTGAAGTACGCTACTGGAGCAGTATTCTATCAATTCCAACAAAACACTGATTTTTCATATTTAACCGGCTGGGATGAACCCGATTCAGTGGCCATTATTGAAAGATTGAACGGGAATAACGAAGACTTATTGGAAAATGTGGTCTTCCATTTACTTGTTCCTCCAAAAGATGCTTACGCAGAACAGTGGGAAGGATTTAGAACAGGAGTTGAAGGAGCCATGGAAATCTTTAATGCGGATGAAGCTACTTCAATCAAGAATTTGAAAAATTATGTGGAAAAGATTATTTTAAAACACGATACTGTTTATTTTGATAGTGAAACCAAATCAGGCAAAAGTTCAGAGTCTTCGATTTTCAAATCTTTTTTCAATAATCTGGAAAACCCTCAATTAGAAACTTTATCAGATATAATTAAATCAAAAAATGGTAGCATTCATGTCAAAGCATTAGGACCTCTAATACGCGATTTAAGGGTGATTAAATCCAACTCAGAAATCAAAATGATTAGAAAAGCGGGCAAAATATCTGGTCAAGCATATAATATGGCTTATGCTAAAAGATTTAAAAATGAAAGAACTTTAGCATCGTTTTTAGAATATCAATTTATTTCTGGTGGATGTTCTGGAAATGCTTATATTCCAGTGGTTGCTGGAGGTCCCAATGCTTTGTCCATTCATTATACTAGAAATAATGATATATTTTATGATGACGAAATGGTTTTAGTTGACGCCGGAGGATTATTAGGGGGTTATAGAGCAGATATTTCTAGAACTTGGCCAATTAATGGCAAGTTTACTCAACCACAAAAAGATCTTTACCAAGCAGTTTTGAACGTCAATAAAGAATGTATCAAATTGTGTAAAACTGAATCAGGTAAAAGTTTACATGATATTCATACTGATAGTGTTAAATTATTACACGAAGAGTTAAAACAATTACCAGGTCTTTCTCATTTGAAATTCTGGGACGTTACCAAACTTTATCCTCATTACATTGGTCATAATTTGGGTCTTGACGTCCATGATGTTCCATCATATTCACGAAGTGCTTTACTTGTTCCTAATCAAGTGATCACCATTGAACCAGGAGTTTACTTCCCCGTTGATGATTACAACTTCCCGATTCATTATCGCGGAATTGGAATCAGAATTGAGGATAATGTGGCCATTGGGAAATCTGACTACACTGTCTTAACCACCGAGGCAGCTAAAGAAATAGTGGATATTGAACATGTTGCTCAAAACGGGCTTTCACAACCTTACGAAGAAGACGTGGTTGATATATTGAAATAAATAATCTTGTATTTAGCAACATATTGTAGTCAACATGAATATCGATTTAATCCATCTGAGTGTTTCGAAATGAATAATTTTGTACTTGATTGCAATCTATTGTGAATTCAACTCAATCCACCTGAGGGTTTTGAACTGAATTTAGGGCTTTGATGATAATGTTTTTAAACAAGAAATTCTCAGTATTTATCAGGATACTCTTGAGATTCTCCGCCACATTAGCATTATCACACATTTCAATTTTTTCAAAAACCTCTTCCACGGGGTCGTACGCAAGATTCAAATTTAGCAACTTGATCAAATTCAAACAAATCTCAAGTGTTTTTTCCTTTTCAAAAAACAATTTCCCCGATAAATCTTTTAGAGAAATCTTATCAATTAGTACCAAGAAAAACAAAGTGTTTTGGTAATTCAAAGAAATTAAAACTGTTTGATAAGTTTCAAAAGTGATATTATAACCAAATTTGAAATATTCTCCAACTTTCTCACTAATTTTTGCAAATTCAATATACTTTTTATTATAATGATATTCAATTAGTAACTGTAAGTCATCAATTTCTTCAAACAAATCCTCCATAATTGGTAACTTGAAAATCTTTACTGCTTGTGTGTAATCATAACAAATTAAAGTACTTAGTCCAATTGCTGACAAAATATCAAATTTTGTCAAAAAGTTATCACAATTTTTACCATCATTACTAACAAAGCAGTTCTCTAATACTGATAATGCACAAATATTTTCATAATTCAAAGATTTGAAATTTTGGAAAAATAGATTGACTTTTTGATAATTTTTTAGTTGGAATTGGGCCATTAAAATTATCCAATGAATCTTGAAAAAACTGATCACTTCTTCTTTCTCGTTACTTTCTCTGAGTTTTTCTAATTGTCCCTTGGTCGGACTAATTTTCCTTATGAAATCACAAATCGTTTCGTATCTTCCACAAAGATAATTTAAAAAACAGTTTCTTTCTAGATCTCGGAACTCATAAAGGTTATTTGGATAATTGATGATATATAGTTGTACTGCAGATCGCGCAGAATCAACTTCTCCGTCGGACCATTTATCAATAGCATTCAAGTAAGAAACTTCTCTAACTTTTATGGATAGTTCCTGGATTTTTGCAGTTTCATTAGTTTCAAGGTTTTGTAATTCTTCAATATACTCATTCAATTCATCTTCCGTTTTCTTTTTCATGGCAGTACTTCGACTGTTAGTTGAGATAAATGTTTGTGAATGTTGTGATTGAAGAGGACATTCATAGATCAATGTTTCAACTTCTTTGGCATATTGTGGGCTATTGCTAGCAATATTGTATAAAAACTGAGTCTTTGCGGGACCTATTGAGTTAGTGACTGTTTATATTGATTTAAAGTACCAATTCTTACCTTCATAACGAGAGGCCAAAGTGGCAATGGATGAATTCATGGTAAAAGTCAGTGTTCGAATCAAAACTTACAAAAAGTTGCCATCAAAAAGTCCGTAAATCAAAAGCTGTCTGTCCGCAGTGCCAATGTGGAATTCCATAACGGAGGGTGCGGATATTTTTTTTAAATCAAAATTAAATTTTCTATTTTGTTTCTACTAATTAAAATCTTCAAATTATCATATGTCTAATGCTCGGGAGAAAAAGAAACTGGCTCCTACTACTGTCAACAAGGTCTTTATCTTCGTCTGCAGTTTCTCAAGGACGAGTGAAAACTAGACTTGGTTTGGCCATCAAAAAACAACACATTAATGTCAAAACCAAACAAGAAAAATTTCTTCAAAAGCAAAAGGAAGCAAAATCAATATATGATAAGAAACTCGAGCCTGTGAATTTCCAAAAACTTCTTCATCAAGCCTCGCAAAATTCTCTTAGCAAAGAAGATTTATCCCAAGATGTTTCTTCCAAAGTCACTACTTTTTTAAACAGTGCGGGAACAAGATCTGTTTACAAGTACTTAGGAACCAGTGGTCATCAACTAAAGGACCCTTATGTAGTGGCCGAAGATGTGCGAAAGTATTTGGATAGAGATATGGACGGCAAAGCGATTCTTCTTTGTAAACTTGCCAAAGAAAATGCAGTTGTGGGGATGAATTATATTTTTGATTATTATATTAAAAACAACAAAATTAGTATGGCCTTTAAATCATTACGATATAGAAACATTTGGGGAATATCTTATAACTCCATCACATATGTTTTAATTTTCAAAGCTTATGGAGCGTTACCTCTGCTAAATGAAGAACAAATTAAAAAAGTGGAATCCATTTATCAAAATTTGATGAATCAGTATCGAAATAAAATTTTAGATAAAAACTACGTTAATATTGCTCATATCAATCTGGCTTTGAAAGCCTTGGGTAATACTTTAGTGAATAATCAAGAAACCGCTTGGAAGATTTTCAAATCTTTACCACAAAGTGGTCCTCATTCTCCCAATGCTCAAACATATACCATAATGATTAACACTTTATTAAACGTTACAGATCAAGAATACAAAAAACTTCAAATGCAAGAACTATTGATAGATGTTTGTGAAAAAGCTTTAAATTCTTTAAAATTCCCAGCCAATGCAAAAAGATTTCAAATCGATCTTGGATTAGTTAATGCCATGGGGAATGTCACTAGTCGAATCAACAATCAAAAATTGTCAAAATTGATAGTCGCTTTCATGAGAAGAGTGGTGGTTTTAGATAAGTATGATTTACCCCAAATTACCATTTCTGAGGAAAACCCAATAATCGAATTTTTGAAAACCTACAAAAAAACCAAGATTTATCCAAACAAATTCACCATTTCTAACTTGATCAAGTTGTCTAGTACAGATTCTTCAAGTATTATGGCATTCAAAGCAATCGCTCAAAAGAATCCATTGGGTTTAGATAAATTTATGTTTCGACATTTTTTGGGAGAATTGCCTAGTATGTTACCAAAAGAAAATGTAGGTGATGAAGCATTGAAATTAGTTACGGAAATAAGGGAAATTTTGTTAAAAAATTTAGATTCTAAAGATTCTAGAACTGTACCATTTATTAATGAGTTATTTGATAATAAAGAATATCTCACTTTAAACATGATTATCCAAGCGTATATTTATGAGTTAAATGTATTAAAACAACCTACCAAAGAAATCTCTCGTGATCATGAAAAAATGGCAAAGTTCAGAAAAGAATTCAAATTAAAAAGAATCGAAATTTTCAAAAAAATTGAAAATCTATTCAATGATCCATTTTTAGCTAATCATAAACAAGTAACCGATGAAATCAAACTTTTCAGAATATACTCAAGATGGCTAACTAGACACTATTTGACTCTTGACATGACAAGAAGGTTAATGAAAAACTATAATTTATTTTTAAAGAAAAATTTGTTTATTGAAAGTCACTATAATGATTATTATCATCACTTATGCTTTATTTTGAAAAACTTACAAGAATTCATGGCCCATTTCCAGAAGGAAAGAAGTAATCCTTCATTTGATACCAAAACCAATATGAGAATCATGTTGAACATTAAAGCACTTGTCAGAGACTTGAAAACCTCTCAGTTTCTCATCATTACCAACAATTTGGCATCATGACCAAAAAATGATAATCCCTTCACCTTTATAGATAAATCTTGTAAACTTGTATTTTATGATTAATCCAGTAATTTTGTAATAAATTTCGGAGGTTTTTTCGGACTCGCAGTGTGCGGTTAGTAGATTGTGCCATAAATTTTGAAAAAAAGTTTAATGAAAAATCTCCAAAACTGGAGGTAGACACTAAGTCAAACTCATCATGTTCAGAACCTCGTTAAGGACCATTGCGGTAAAAAGAATCAGTACCAGGTTTTCTAGAGCCAGTGTTCGCTTCAATAGCAGTTTGAAAAAAGAAAGCGAAGTCAAGCCGGTTTACACCAAATTGTCAGAAGAAAATGATCCAGAAAGAAATTTGTTTTTCAAGTATACTTGGGGAACTTGGTTGAAAAATGATAAGCAAGAAAGGGAAAAACGGTTCACTGCTTTCTCAATCAAAGGGTTGAACCAAGTGATTCAAAATTTGAACAATAATGTTGAGCTCAATGATTCCAAATTATCCAAACCAGTTAAGAATTCTGATACTACAGTTACTTTCAAAGAAAACATCAAGGACTTAATTGGTGAATCCAAAGAAGACGGGAAAATCTTTGTCAAGACCATGTCAAGCATTCACGAGGGTAAACACAATCGGGTCTACAAAGTGTCTTTGAATAATGACAAGAATCTCGTTTTAAGAATTCCTTACAAATTATTAACTGAGTATGGAACCTCAAGACAGATTCAAAGTGAAGCCGCTACTATTGATTTTGCCCGTTATAAGCTTGGTTTAAACGTTCCAAAACTTCTTGCTTACGGAATGCATTCTTTAAATCCTCTTAAAAGTCCTTTCATGTTGATGGAATACCTTGAAGGGGATTTATTGATGAAACAATGGAATCCATCATTGGAAACCAGTGATCCAAAACATAAAGAAGAGTTAAAGAAAGTGATTGATCCATTATCAAAGTTACAAGAGAAATTATTGTCTGTTGAATTCAATCAATTTGGTTCATTATATTTTTTCGATGATGTTAGTCCAATTTTACAAAACAAAGGCGAGCCATATTCCGGAGAAACTGATGAAAATTTGAAAAATCGTTGGAGAATCGGATTATCTACTGATAGAAATTTATGGAGAAATAAAGAATTATTGAAACCGGATCAATTTAATCCAAATTTAGGTCCCAATGAAGCAAAAAACCCTCATAAAGTTGTAGAAGATGCTATTAATATGGAACTTGAAAACTTAAGAACCAGATTGTCCTTATCAGATGCCGGGACCAAGGTAGAAGACGCTGAAAAATTGAAAAAAATCATCAACGTTTATGAGAAATTTTCAGAAAATGCTAGCAAGCTTCTTAACGAAACTTCCAGTGCCATTCCTAAATCTTCCAAACTTTTCGCTCCAAGATTATCACACCCAGATATAGATCCTATGAACACCATCGTCACGCAGAATGGGTTGTATTTTGTGGATTTTGAAAATGTGGCCATTAAGCCATTTATCTACTCCAAATCCCCGGATTTTGTCAACTATGATGGGTTTAAAATCTACAACTTACAAGATATTCCTGATTTTGATAAATTACCCGAACAAGAACAATATGAATATACCTTGATGCACAAGAGATCAAGAAACCAATTCTTATGGGAATTCGCCTTGAATGAAAACAACAAGGATTTGGTAGTGGCCATGTCGCCTTACATCAAGGAACTTAGATCTCCTTACACTCTAATGTTGATGGCAAGAGATGATGATGATTACTTGTTTGTCCAAGAAGCATTGCTTAAGATTGGCCATAATTGGAAAGCTTACGCCGAATCAGGATTAGTCAAAGATGACGGAACCAAAACTTATCCTATTAAATGGAGCGATGAAAAACTTCAAGATTTTGAGAAAGATTTCACCAACCATCAAAAATCTTTGATGCAAAATCCGTTTGCTTCTACTCAAGGTTGGATGCCTCAGGATACTTTTGAACAACTTTTGGGAAATGGATTAATCGAAAAAGTGGGAGATGAATATAAACTTAAAGATATGGAAGCATTGTTTAAACAATAAAATTCCTATATTTCAACTATGTATATAAATAAATAAATCATTGGTCATTATTTAATTCAGACCATAAAGTTTTCAAATGAGTTTGTAATCCCTCATCAACCAATCTAGCTTATTGACATGCTTTTGCACACCAATGACCACCTGAATTAGTCTTTTTATCTAAAATTAAATTGACTCCATAATTCCAAAATGTGGTGGCTAACCATTAGACCATTGAATTTCTATAGAAATCAATTTTGTATTTTGACTGGAAATTAATTTTATTAACAATTTATCACTATGGTTATCTATTAATGCAATTTCATTATTAAGAAAAAACTTTAATGAAAAGTCTAACAATTTTGTAGAAAGTTTTGGGTTAATTTCACTTCTTTCAACTTATTACAATCCTCAATTAATGTTTTGATTGGTTTTCCCTTAAAATTCTTCATTTCTTTCAGCTAAATGTCCCATAATTATTTCTAATGTCATGGTTTTTAATTTCCAAAGAACTTAAGAATCATTAATAGTGGTAACTTTAGAATTAGCATTAATAAACTCTGTGGAAAATTTGGCTGAAAATGCTCCTTCTTCATACAACTCTAAATTATAACATTCTCTTGTCATATTATAAAATCGGCAAGCAAACCATTCCAAATCATCTTCAAGTGAAACGTTGGAATTTGGTAAAAGTTGAATTAGATATAACTTTCAAAATTTGAGGTAAAAACACAAGCAAAGATTTTAAAGCTTTTTTTGAGCATCTTTTTCTTTAATTTGAAATATTTCTTTGGAAATCTTCTCAACTCCTGATCTAATGACTGTAAATATAATATCAGAATCAATTTTTGATATTGTTGGATGTTTAATGAAACCATTTAATAATTCAGATATAATTTCAATATTAATAGCAAAATCAATACTTGATGTTAAAACTGAAACTGCTAATGTGGTATCAATATTGGATAAAGTTAAAATATCTTCTTTTTTGTCTTTCACTATTATTTGATACTCGATGAACTTTGAACATTGATAAAATAGTTAATGGATTATTTTGTTTAACCTTTTTCATATTTTCAAAAATTTTTGGACATTCATTAGTTTAATCTAATTCAGAATAACATTTAATTGCAGCTCGTTGGATATACTAATTTCTGATAATTTGTTAACTTCAGGAATTAGTAATTTATGAAAAAGCAATTCTAAACAGTTAGCTGATCCAAAAAATCTTTCTTTTTTTGTAACTTTTTTGCATTACTCCATAAAATTACAACCACTGCTTGTTGGTATGTTGAAGTAATTAAACTATTTGATAAACTCTCTAGGCCATTAAAAAAATTTAACAAATCTTTTGATTTGGATTTTTCAGAAATTTGGTAATCTTTATTTAAGGTTGTCCAAACTCTGGTAGAAGTCGCTAATTCAAAATTTGCAAAATTTCTATTAGGATCAAGTTTTTTAAATATCACATAATCTAAACAATATAAAGAACTTACAGCATTAATGTTTGAAAAATCTTTAATAATGTTTAAACTCTTATCAAAATATTCCACGTTAGCAACATTCATAACAATTTTCATAACAATTTGTGCATACAGTGAAGAATCTTCAGATTTTTGTAGTTTAAGTCTTTTGATACTCAAAGTATATGATTTATAATTAGTTGAATAATTATTTTCAAGGTGCTCAAGTAATCCATCACATTTTTGTAAGTTTTTGGTATCATTTTTTTCAAAATATCCTTGAATAATCACTATAATAACATTCATTTTTAAATTTTTATAAATCAAGACTGGTTCTAAAGGAGAAATTAAAAAATCCAAAATTTTCTTATTATATACAATGCAATAATCCAATTGCTTTGACTCAATAATCAATGTTTCTTTGCTATTTTTAAAAGTATCAAATAAATTAACACAACAATTGAATAATCTTCTAGCAATTTCCAAAATCTCTGACTGAACAATGTCTTGATCCATTAAATCACCCATTTTTTCAAATTTTAACTTACAAATCTCAGAATCATTATTCTTAATCGATTTAACAGTAAGAGAAGATAGATAATTCAATTTTAAACATAGAATTTTCTTCAAATTTTCACTAGAAAAATTTTCTTCTTCAAATACTGTGAAGAATTTATTCAATTCATTCAATGCTTTATTAACAACTTGAGATTCGATGTTTTCTGAAAAGTTAATAATTTATCTAATGAAATGTTACAGTTTAATCAACATACCAATATAGATTGTTAACAAATTAGTAAATGCTTTGGCCATTTTAAGTTTTTCTTCAATAGATTTAGAAAATTTTAAAGGAAACAATAACAATAAACCAGCAAAATATCTAGATTTTTGAAGAAATGTTATCAATGATGAGTTAGTTAAGTGTATTTTATCAACAGTTACCGAGGAATTCCATAAAATTGAAGCAACATTTTCAATTTTATTAATCAATTGCTTATTTAGATTAAAAGAGTTTCCAAATTCATTACTTTTGATGAAAGATTCACAGATTGGGGTCAAAATTAAAGGTAATTTCACAAACCAACGAATTCATTTAAAGATGTTAAAGACTTTGACGTCTTTCAATCAGTAGGCGCCGAAATGAATTTTGAAAAATTGATGATTTTGATAGGGTTGGTTAACAGCGAATGGAGTTAAAAAAAAAAAATCTACAAAAACTTACACAAGCTTTAAAACAAAACAAGAGTTGGGATATATTAACTTCCTATGTATCCCATGCTAGCCGTATCATTCAAAGTCTTTTGAGGATTGGATAATAATATAAGTTGAAAAAGATTCAGAGATTTAAAATGATTGTACAGTTCATGATTAATTTGAATTGGATCTTTTAGATTTGTTGGACAAGTTTATTAAGATAATTGGTTATTTGACTGATCGATTATTTATCATCAACAAATGAGAAAGCTGGAGTTCTAAATCTACCATCGTTGTAAACATTATGATTAACGTCCCAATTTGGAATATCAGCCATGATTTTGGCTTCAATTTCTTTATCCAGAATGGCTCTTCTCACAATATCTCTATCAGCTTCGGCTTGTAATAATGGCATTAAATGGATTCTAGCCCAGACTTTTTCTCTTTGTAACTCTCTTCTTTCACGAATGGCATTAACCACTTTGTAAAAACCATAACCACAAATCCCAAACATGAGTCCAAGCCAAATCTTTGGTCTGAAACCTCTGGAAGGTAAATGACGTTTCCATTGGACAGGTTCATACCCTCCAACTGGGGGAAGATCTTGAATTTTCACCATTTCTATTATTGAATTTGCTTACTATCACTACTTTTATGAGAAGTTTCGATTTTGAACTTCATTTTTTCTCCGCTAACAAAATTTTGGCCAATCAAAGTTGCACAAAATGTCATATCACGTGAAGACCATAATAAAGTGACAAAATTCTTTAATTTCTTCAACTTCCTTTTATGTAGCTTACGAGTTTCAGAAAATAAGTCATAATATATTAAAACATGGCCTTTTCTTTTTAAGTAGCGTTATTCATAATAAAAGTTTCATATCACAATACTGATAAGTTATAGCAATAGCTGCAAAACCGTTGAATTTATTCATTAAAAACCTATTATAGTAAGACTATTTCCATAAACTTTATTAAAATAGAGTCTTGAGACTTCAAAAAATCCACAAAATCTTTTTCAGAATTATCGGATTGTTTGTTTTAAGAGTATGTACCATTCGCAGTTTGTATTTGCATTTATTAACCGATTCTCAATATTCGAAATTACACATGCGTACACCAACATATTCAAGATAGCGCTCGAAAGTTTTTGCACCTATTAATTCAAATTTTAAAGGTTTTGAAAGTTTGTTGACTGAATCTTTGGCTGGTTAGGATCCTCAAGTTGTGCAGTTTTGAAATAAGAGCTTCAAATGTCTCAAATTTTGTTCATTATTGTAGATGATATTTCTGGTTGAAGTATATTTCATTTTTATTTTAAGACCCAATTTCAAACAAAGCTTCATATCGGTCTTTCCTTTACTTATTTTAAAATGTGATTCTTTAATAAGCCTCACTAAAACTCAAACATTTTAAACCACAATTATTAAGCCCTATTGTTGAAATAAAACCGTTTTAACAAGGACAAACCGATGCGGTAACTACCAGAATTATTGCTATCAGAAGTCTGAAAATATTTGAACCTGTGTGTATTAAAATAATGAAATAGATAGACTTTCTTATACTGTGTTCTTTCCAAATCAATTCTCGGGGTTTGGCACCCCCAAAAATCCTGAGTGTATTTTGACAGGAAGTTTTTTCTGCACACTGATTGTCAGCTTTTCTAATCATATAGCAATGTCACCCTCAGAGCGAACCATTATAAATGAAGTGTTGGGAGCTGACAAAGAGTCTAGTTATAACATTATAAAGCAAATACTTTGAGTAACTAATTCGACTCTAGTTAAAGCAGACAGATATATTCCTATTTTGGGAATGAGACCATTTAAGTTTCTTAATGATAAAGTTGCAATAGTGACAGTATCTTTCGAACAGCAAGCTATGAGTGATTATATAGAAAGGAAATATTATTTTTAGTCAATCATCAACTGGTAGAATTAATGAAACATAGAAAGATTGATATATAGCCGCTGAATGGAGCCCTGTTCGTACCACAAAAAGGTTACACAAGTTGTCAGTGAAGGCAAAACATCTGATTTTTTTCGTGCCAGAGAAATGTACTCGAAAAATTTGATGATCAATGATAATAGACTAGAGCTTAGTCGTGATTTCAGAAGTTTAAGTCTCTGTAACAAAGCATTGTAACAAAGCAGCAACTTCTTCAGCAGTTACAGTCATCGTGTAGGGTTCTTCTTCAAAAGTTCGAGCCAATTGCCGTTTCTGTTTTGTAGAAGGTTTGATTTTCTCGGTCAGTGTCTCTTTTTTCTATCTTAATGAGCTAATATTAGAATTGATAGCCAAATTGAGAAAAAATGGAACTATTATATATATATATATGCTTCGAAAAATCCAAAAAAACAATTAAAGTGACCTACTTGCGCTACCAGTTGTTTTTCAATAATCGTAGCTATTTTTTACTTAATATCGCTGAATTTGTTCCTAGAGCTTTGATTCCAAAAAACTTATTCGTTGTTAGTGAAGTTGATGTTTGCTCTTGTGGTTTTAATTTCCTTGTAGAATAATAACTCTTGATCCTTTGAATAGAATCACTATTGACGAAGAAATGGTTCAGATGTGGTCATGTTGTAACTTGGAAGAAAATTCTTTTTTTCTATACTACAAATACTACAATTTTTCTACTAACGTTAATGGAAGATGAGCATTTAGCAATAAAGCAAGAAATCAAATAAAATCTTAATGTTTTTCATTATCATCTGTTTCAACAACATCTGGTTCAACTGGTTCGGTATTAAGAGACTTTAACTTGATTTCGTTACTGTCTTTTTTGCTTTCATTGTTCTCAGTTTCAAACAAAGTCTCCAATTCTTCTATAATTTCAATTGTGCTTTGTGACTGAAGTAAAAATTTCTTATCACCTTTTCTCTCTTTGATGTTCATTACCATGACGATGCAAAGAACGATTACTCCTGACAAAACGCAAGATTTGACTTGAAAAACAGTGATTTCAAATTTTCGTTTTGTGATGATGAAGAAGAAAAGAAGAGATGGAAAGAAATATTTTAGGAATGATGACTAGTTCTCAAATTATTTACTTTTTGGTATTGCACAACCCACTCACTCATGGGCAAGGTGCGCGAGTCTCCCCTCTCCTCTTTATTTGCAACCTCAGTGAGAAAAACTGTATGGACAAACATTTGAGTAATTCATCATTGATGTTCATTCTTTATAATCCAAAAATTTTGCTGGCTCATTGTTATTTTTTCATTAACAACTCCCTAATTTTAATGAAGAAAAACCTCAACATAAACCTGGCCTTCGAGGAGTCAAGACAATTTAACTCCATAAGTTTAACTTCATAACAATACAAACAAAAATATAGAAAAATAAATGATTGACATTATATAGCAACCTGAACAACAAAATAACATAAAATTGAGCTCACAATTAATTGAAAACAGGCTTCGTAAACCAAATAAACGCTTAAACATATTTGTAAATATCATAACTGGTGACAATAGTTACTTTTTCTTCATGTTTTTTGAAAAGAAGATTGAAAGCAGCCCGACCAACTTCACACCCATAGATTGGACTACCAGCATAAGTAGCTAAGAAAGTTCCATAAAAGTAACTTCCCAATTCAGCTAACCATATAGTTCTAGGAACTTCTTTATCTCCCAATAATATACCAGGTCTTAAAATAATGATTTTTTGAAAATTTTCGAGTTTGAAAACTTCATCGTCCAATTCCCCTTTCATCCTGAAATAGAGAAATTTTGAAGCAGAGCTGGCACCTATACTAGAAATCAAGCAATAAGTACTTGCTGGTGGACAAGCTTTAGCACATTCATAATTCAAATCATGATCAATTTTGTATTGATTTTCAAATCCACCAGCTGCAGCTCTAGTGGATCCTAAACCAGAAAAAAACGCATCAATTTTGTTTTTTTGTTCAGAGATAATGGTTGGCGAATTGACAGTATCTCTTTCAATAATTTGTTCCACTTTTGGAGATACCTCTATTGACAAGGCACGACGAGTCAAAGTGATAATTCTAGAGCATTTGTTAGATTTATCAGCTGCACCAATAAATCCTTTACCTACCCGACCGGTACCACCAATGACAAAGACAGTAGACATCTTTATTTCTTTCTTATTTGATTTGAGATGTTGGTTCTAAGAAAGAGGGTTGATTTTGTTGGTTGGTTTTTTTTTTCCGAATAAATCACATTTGATATATCATATATATCCGAATAAATTGTATACGATTATACATCTATTATATATTCAGAATTTAAAAAAATTGAGAATAATATGGCTAAAAAGAAGTAAGAAAGAGAAATTCAAATAAGTTTTAATAGTGTAGTAAGGTTGTAGATCAGTAAAGTAAAAGTATTTAATAAGAGTTGTCATAAAAAGTTTTTAATAATAATCCAAGCAATTGGTCTAAGATTTTGAGGTCTCATTTTTTTTGTATTTGATTTGAGAATATGATGAAAAAAATTAGCTGAAGGTGGGACCATGTTAGATAAGTTTAATTCTCTATTGAGGGACAAACGAAAGGGTGATATAACTTTGGATTTGAGAATATTAATTCCTCATATAACTTTGTGCATTATGAGCAAACCTAGAAACTTTTGGAGTGCTATTTTGGTAGTATAGCTACACACAACTCCTTCTCAAATCATGGAAAGTAATTTTTTACAATTGGGAATTTTTTTTATATCATTATCAAAAAATTTTAATAGGGTTTTAAATTTTACAGAAATGAATTTGTTTTTGATAGAAATCTTTTTTTTTGGCTATCAAGGACTTATCTCTGTTATCTAATATGTTTTTCTCTTCTATTCATTTCAATGTTTCAATGATTCTTCAAGTGTGATTAGAACTCGAAAAATTAGAACTCGATATATATTTACCTTCGAACAACATTATACATTGACTTGTAAAAAGTTGCATAATCAAGAATGTCATATTTGTTTACTAAGGAGACATTTTCGATTACCAATGTTTATTTTTCGCAACATTTGGCTCATTACAAAATTACCAATATCTTGCTATTTTTGACGGTAAATATAGTAGTTCACACCTTGCAGTATCACTTAAAAATAAGTTTTGCTCACATTCCACCATTTCTATCTTTAGACATTTCTTCAAATTAGGAAACTTCCTCAAATTATTACTGGAGAACTTCAACAGTTTCAAATTTTCTAAACTACCCGATTCCAAACTTTCAATTTCGTTATAATAAAGACATTAAACTTCTATATCCTTACTCAAATTATCTAGTTTCTTGAATTAGTTATGACTGAGATTCAAAAAAACTACGGACTCACTATCAATTCTGTCAATTTCAATAATATTATAACCTGCTTTAATTTCTTGTAAGTTTGTTAAATTTGGAAGATTTTCAACCTTGGCGATTTTGTTATGTGATAGATCCAAACTTTCACCGTTGATCACATCATTTAATTCTTCTATTTCTAGTAAAGTTATGTTATTAGTTGCCAAAAGCATCCTGGTCAATGTCAGAAATAATCCTTCAATTTTAGAAATGCTATTACTGCTAAGATCCAACTCCTTTAAATTCAACCAAAATAAATGTTCAATCTTCATCATAATATTATCTCTCATATGCAATCGATCCAAACTTTTCAAATTTTCAAAACTTAATGTTATTTACAACCCTCTAAATTTATTAGAGAAAAATTTCGAGTGGTCAAGGTGTTTAGAAAAATTTTAACAAACTTCATTATTATCGTTAACAAACTATTTAATCGTAAACAAATCAAGCGATTCCGATTCTTCGTGCGATATAATACATTAGAATGGCAAATAACATCATTCCAGCGGTTATTGACCAAAACCAACTCAAACCTTCATGTTCTTGGCCAGGAACAATAACGTTCATCCCCCATAATCCTGTACAAACATTTAATGGTAGGACGATTGTTCCCAAAGTGGTCAATTTACCCAAAACGTCGTTCATATCATTACTGACTTTTGTCATATCAATATTGATTTGTGCCAAATAATTCAGATGTGATCTAGCTAGTAATTTTTCGCAATGATTCAAACTTTGTACCATGGTGATTATATGATCTTGAATATCTCCCAAATACATTCCAATTTCTGAACGAGGAGAGATATTATTGAATGATTCATTACATTTTTTGGAAAGTCCTTTGATGACATCTGCTTTGGAACCGAGTAATCTCGATAATGACATTACTTTTTTTCTTGCTTCCCCAATTCTTCTTAACATATCATTTTTCCTTTGCCATTGAATCGTAGAAGAAGTTGATGAAGTACTAGTAGAACTCATTGAAGAAATTGAAGAATTATTTGTATTAATTGATCCCACATCAGAATTTTTGATAAACCTTATTTCATCTTCCGAATCTGAATCTGAATCATCTTCAAGACTTTGCATTTTAATGATTTCGTCTTCAATTGCCGCTACTTCCACTTCCACAAGTTCAATCATTGGTCCAAAAGCATCAGTAATGTCATCAATCAAAGCATAGGCAATCCAATCTGTTGAGACTATCAAATAATCTTTCAATAATCTGGATCTTCTTCTAACATTGACTGGATGAGGGGTTGGATCAAAATGGAAAGTTAAAATCCCTTCTTTGAATACCACCATATAAATATTTAATGGACGTAATTCATTAAACTTTGAACTATTTTTGAAATTTTGTTTTTTTCTCAATAAACTAACCGCATCATTTCTAGAAAAAGTTGAGCCTAATCTTTGACGAAACTGTAATTCTTCATTATTGTTAATACTATTATTGTTATTACCAAACAATGTTTTGTCAATAAATTTACTAATTTTTCTCCAAATTGGTGATTTATTATCATCATCTTGATCTTCTAAATTATTAAGTTCATTGTGAACTTTGATTTTCATCTTTTCATATACAATATCAAAGGATCTAAAACAAATAAAATAATATTCATTGAATAATTCCACTTTTTCTCTAGTTTCTCCTAAAGTAATATCTTCAATAGTTAATGGATGAATACCAAATGACTTCCCAATAACTTTCATTTCATCATCAGTAGGGTTTAAAACGTCTAACCAGAAGACATTATTATTATTATTATTATTGTTAGCTTGTGAAGTTCCATCATCAGATTCAATTCTACTATCACTCAATCCAGGAGTAGAACTTCTAGTTGGTCCATTATATGCAAGATGTTGGTTAGCATCATTTAAAAGAGCTGAAGAAGCGTTTTTTTTGACTTTAGTTTTTGAAAATTTAGAACTAACAAACAAATCCCCAAATGTTTGACCAGGTTGTAAGATTCCTGAAATCGTTGAAGCATGAATGGTGGTATCTAAATCATCTCTAAAATAGGAAAATCTAAATGGTTCATCATAGCCTTTATTATGGGCCAGTATTAGATTATTAGGAACGAGTTGATTAACATTATTGGTTTCCCAAGGTAAAATTTTAGGAGCTCTCAATCTACCATTCAATCCTTCAGTTTCGTTAACTCTTTGATAAGCTAATAATGGTGAAGTTTCATTACTAACATCTACTTTACTAGTGATTGGACTTTGAAATCCCACTTTACCATTATTATAACTTTCATTATTCATCTGTTGATTTGGATACATTAAATTTTGAGCTTGTTGAGAGTTAGTTTCCGCAATGGCTTTCAATTCGGCAAATTCTTCATTATAATATTCTTGTAAGATTCTTAAATCAGGCCAAGTTTTCGCATTACCTTCAAGATTACTTTCATCATCAGATTGATCAATTGGAAAGCAAACATCGTCAATGGATGAGCTATCCGAATCATTTTCCTTTTTCGAAGATGGTTGACTTCCTTCAAATTCATATTCACTATCAAATAAATCATCAAGATTATCTTCTCCTCCATTGGGTTTTGAAGTATTACTATTAAGATGATATTGAGTAGGCGAAGTTCCACTAACTGACATGCTTCTTTTTGCCCTAAAACTAAAACTATTGTATTTATTAGTGGTGGGACTGGGACTGGGACTGTTGGGATTGGTGAGGTTGTTATTGATCTCTGTATTAATAAACAACCCATTATTACCGATTTGTTGTTGTTTATTTTCATTCTCCAACCAATATTTGGCATACCCTTGGTCATTTCTGTTGCCATTTGTAAAAGATTTCTTTCTTCGACGATTGTTCTTGGGTCTGGCGAATAATCTTTGATCAATGATTCCATAAGTGTTTAGATTAGAACTGGCATCAGAATCATCCATTTTATTATTGGGATTGGCTGATAAATTGATGTGGGTTTCATTGTCAAAAATGTTCAGGAAAGTGGATCTTCTAGGTTTCTGGGTGCTCTTTTTAGAAGCCGGGCCAGAAGCAGGTGACATTGTGGTTTATATAGAACAGTTTTTTTAAAATTAAAAGATTATTGTTATTATTTCAGTTATTTCAGTTTATTTCAGTTTTAAATTGCAAAAATTGATAGCATCGCGGTTAGATGCACTGGCAAAAGAGAGTAACAGATTAATTATCCAATTATAGGTTTTAACAAATGATAAAATGGTTTTAAACCAAAACAATATAGTTAATATCATTTTCTCGATATTTGTGGAAAGTTTGAAAAAAAACGGTTGAAAAAGGAATTATTCAAACCTCTTTGGGAATAATGCACAATTTAACCCTATCAAAAATCCTCTTCAATATCACAATTCTGTGCAATTGTGATATTAACCTGTGCAATTCTCCCTCAAAATTCCCTACCCAAATTATGCAAAAAACTTTGTTTAAATTCCAAACTCATCGGATCAATCAATCAATCAGTCACTGCCCATCACTCTTTAATAACCACCCCATTTATTGTCCATGAACTTCAAACAATTCGATGCTCAAAGCATCTCCACTGCCACTTCTTCCCCCATCGAAGCCCATTTCCCTTCTCCTGAAAAAGCTGTCACAGAAGTCAATCATCCTGAAAATGTTGATAATCTTTCATTATACAATATCAACTCTGCTATTGAAAATGACCGATTTAGAAATCTTGATAAACAAAAATACGTCTCTTCTACTGCTGCTTCTATTGCTTCTTCTTCTGATTCCAATGCAGAAAATCATAATCAAAGAGCTGAGCCAGAATCTACTGGAGCTATTGTACAAACCACTATTACTTTAAATGAATGGCCATCAAGACCATTATCCAGATGCTCAACCAATTCAGGGATCTCTACTGCTGCCGCAACTGATGGGAAATATGGGAAAAAGAAAAACAATATGAATAACATTCTCTTATCCTCTTACAAAAATCATCATCACCAAAATCGTGGTAATAATAGTACAGATACTGAGTCAATTTCCTCTAGATTAGATTTGGCTGTCAAAAGAGAAAGAATCTCTCAATCTAGCGTTACTATGGATGTCAATTCAGATACTGATGATCGCATGGTTTATGATGGTAATGAAGATTATGAAGGATTAAGTAGTGTAGATAATAATAATAATGATTCTAGAATAATTCCTGATGATAATGAATCTATGGGGAATTTGACAGACACCTCATTAATTGTTTATGATCAACAATCCAAAGAAAAAGATGGTTCAATTACAAATGTTTCCCCTCCAAGGGTCATTATTGATAGTGTTGCCAGTACAGTTTCTTCAGATGATAATAACAGTTTAACCACTGCCAATTTAAGAATAAGAAATGGTAATGAAGGTTTTTTAAGACTTAATAATCTTATTCCTGGTAGTAATTATGCTACGGCTGCTAATTCTCCAAAAAATTCAGTTTATAGTTTTAATCAAAATAATAATACAACCACTACTAATAATAACAACAGAATAATCAATATTAATGACTCTAGTATCAGAAAGTTCAAAATTACTAATTCTCCATTAGCTAGAGACGTTAGTGAAACTAGTTCAATTCATGATGGATCATTAAATCATAATATTATTATTAATTCTAATAAAAAATCTAAAGGAAATACCAATAATGGATCGTTAACTAGATTAAATTCTTTGAATAATAAAAGTAA
>JBAKFZ010000158.1:0-31216 GCA_037355385.1 Saccharomycopsis sp. FM-2023a
GCAAGAGCCCCACACTAGTAAATATGGTCCAGCGACACAAAGTGCCTTATTCGTATCCATCTAAAATGGGCGAGGGAATAAATCATCGCTTTCTAGCACGGATTCTGACTTAGAGGCGTTCAGCCATTACCAGAACCAATATAATAATTATTTCTAAATGGAATATTTTTTTTAATGGCATTTAAATAAAGATAAGCAACTCTTTTTCTTTTCTTATTGAAAATAAACCACATTTGAGACCAAAGGCTTCCCGACATATCTTCTAAAAAAGATTCACTTGGAACAAAATAATAAACATTACATTTATATAAATCAATATGATTACTCAATGTATCCCAAATCCATTCCATCGGTAATTTTCCTAAAGATATCATTGTATTATTAAATTTTTCGATTAATTCAATTGGAGTTATTTTAATAAAATCAGAAGGTTCTAACATTGAAAAATCATGATCAGGATATGTTGAATTTAAAACAGCAATTAAATAAACAAAGACTTTTCTACTTCCACTTCTATCCAATGGACCAAAAGGACTTTGATTTATAATATCGTAAACTTTATTCGGAGGAGTGAAAGGATCTTCATTGTCATTATTATTAAAACTACTACTTCTTCTTCTAATAATATCAATATCTCTTGCCAAAGGAGCTTCACTAAAACTTTTTCTCAAAATTGATGAACTTCTACTTCTTGGTTTTTTGAATTCACTTTCTTGATTAGAATTATTTGAAGGGGTCAAAGGTTTCTTGGTGACTGTAGTTTCTTTAATTTCAGGAGGTTCTATACTAGTTTGTTTACTGGTACTCGAGGTGATGTCGCTATTTCTTCTTTTGATTGAATTGAGTTCGGTATCATTAGGAACAACTTCATTGGTATTAGCAATCTTTTTTATAGAGGTATAATTAGAAGAAAAAGATCTGGGATAATAAGGGTTTTCTTTTGGAGGATGATCATTCAATTCTGCCAGTTCTTTTAATAATATATTTATATGATTATCGATGATTTTATAAAGCTTCTTGTCAGACCCTGCGGGTCTGGTGGAAAAAAGGTCACAACCGCCTTGTATTCGACAATCAGCAGTTTCGAATTGTAGTGCCTGATTGACTAGCTCGATATCGAATTCGTCTATGAACTGGGGGAGTGTTAGGAGATAAGAAACAAGGACACTCTTTGGATGAGAATGCTGGAAGAGGCAAGAGTCTCAAGATGCTGGACGCAAAGCAATACAATACATACCTTCATTTGAAACCGTTGATTGTGGATCAGAATTGGGGACGGAGAAAGGAAGGAAAGTGCTTAAATTTGAAGGTGATGAGTTGCTGTACTGTGCTGCTCTGCTTGTTCACTTTTGGCGGAGGAAGCGAGCAGAAACAGACAGGGCGGGGCACGTGTCATGTCATTAAATTGACTCAAAAAGTGCAACTTCCCTGTTATCAATAGAGAAGAAAAGAAAATAAACAAACTGTCGATTGAATTTGATTGAATTTGAAAAAAGTTTTACAAATAATATTGCGATAAAGAATATTTTTCAGATTTGATTTAAATAGCGGACAGCGCTGTCAATTAATGGCGCAAAGATCAACTGCTTACGTCTCCTGTAGGCAACAACATTAATTATTACTTGAAAATCGATCACTTTTTTATTTTTAATGTTCAAACTTTCAAACGAACACTTTAAGACAATTTTAACACGCCAAAATTTAAAATTTTTTCGCGTTTTTTTTTTTGACTTTGTCTTTTCTAAAAACAGCCCATGAGCCACACACAAATATTTTCAACAAACAAGAACAAGAAGAGAAAGCAAATCTTGTCACATTACAGCACATTCCATTAAATTCACGCAATGAGAGAAGGATTTAGCTCGGATATTCTACCTTCAAATTCCCTTCTTGTTCCTAGCAGCTCAGATAACCCTGATCCTTTAATACTATCCAGCCAAAAAAGATCATTTGATCTGCTTCAAGATGATGGAATTGATATAAATATACCCACGACCGATGTTGATGCCATGATTTATTTATTATCCAGATTGTCTTATGATTATCTTTCCCAGGCTCATTCTATGATTCATAAAACTTTCAATAATCCTCAAAAACTAGTAGAGTATCGAAAATTAATTTATGCTTCAATTAAATGTTTAACTACCATCATTACAAAACTAAATAATATTCCGATCATAACAGAAATATCTATTTATTTGAAATTAGCACAAATCTATTATCAGGAAACTAATGATCTAAAAAAATCAGAAATCTACTTAAATAAAGCAATCACAATATCAAGACGATCAAATTCAATTTTTTTACAATTTCAATCAGAATTTTTAACAGCAATAATAATTTGTAATAATAATTTCAAAATTGCTTTGAAGTATTTGAATTTGAAAATAAACGAATTCAAAAATTTGAATTATGTTTCGTGGGTTAAAATATTTGAATTTTTGAAAATAAACTTATTATTAACAATTGACTTGAAAACTGCTTTAACCAATTTGAAAATTTTCAATTCTGCGAACAACTTGAATTCTGGTTTACATCAATTCAGCTTATTGATGGAAGCAAATTTGAAATTGTATCAAGGCTCACCATTAGACAGCTTAAATATTTTAAAAATTTGTGAAAAGATTAATTCAAATTCCAATACTCAATCACCACCACAATTAAAAGCAATGTTACTTTTAAATCAATTAAAATGTTATATGCAATTAAATGAATTCAAAAAATGTTCAGAAAAAATTATTGAAATGAACAAATTTATTGAATTCGAAATTAAAAATGATTTAAGAAATTGGCCTACTGAAGGTAGTTTCAACTTAAATATTCCTTTGCCAATTGATACCGTTAATAATAATAAGTTATATCCTTTCAAAGTGAGTTGGTTATCAATCGAAGAAGTTCAAATCTTACTATGGTTATTTAATGGTATTTTTTATTTATATCATTATTCTTTTAAGGATAAGTCAATAAAATATTTGAATACCTCATTAGAGTTACTAGATAAATTTGTTGATAAAATTTCCAAGAAAGGAATGTCACGAAGAGGTAAAAATCCACTTGATTTAATAAACAATGATATTTTGATTAATTTCAATTCTTTGACTAATAAATTAATTAAATTAAAGTTATCATTCTAATATTATCTATTTCAGTGTGAGTATTATTCTTATCACTCAAGTTAGCATAGCCTAACATATTTTCTCGATATACTGATTGTAATCTATCAACAAAGTAGGTTATAAGCTGGATTTACAATACTACTTGTGTTAAACTTTGTTCAAATTAGTTAGTTTTATTGATGAGTATTGATTTTTTCAAAACTATCAGCAAATCGAGTTTAAATGTCAAATTGTTTGATGGAAGTTGGTGTATTGAGGGTTTCATTTGACACAACATCCTTGCACCGCGCAAGCTTCATTGATTATATTTAAGATTATGATCACATCCAAATAAGTGATATGAATTTCTCAAAAAGACTCAAGAGCAGAAATATCAAAAAAAGCTTTTAATCACTCTCTGAAGTCAATCAAACTTTTTGAAATTGGATAATTAAATTAACTTGAAAAGATTCAACGGTTACCCTGCGTTCTGTAGAATTTTACTCAATTGAGGAAATTTTGTTTACTTTTTTTGTAGAAATCAAAACAAAAGAAAATTACAGTTTTTAATGTGGCAAAAGTAAAAGATCATAATTAAACTAGACTCTCAAACTTTTCCTTTTAAACAAACAATACATTCAATTAACTAAGATATGAATATTCTTCGGAAATTTCTTACTTCCGGTCAAAAGGATGATTTGATCATGATTCCTTCTGGTCAATTGACCTTATCTAGAAGCCCATCATCCCCTAAATCAGAGTCAGAATGTTTATATATTGATGCAGTGGCTGTTATTAGAAGAACTTCCCAGCCATATCATTATCAATTAGTGATTCAAAAGGCTATGGAAGAAGGTGAAGAACAATTAAAAGATGATTCTGATAACGATGATTCTTTAGATGAGGTAGATTCATCAGATGAAAGAGCATTTTTGATTACACAAGAATTGAATTTTCATAAATATATCAACTCTGAAGGAAATACAACCATTGTTTGGAAAGATGATTCCGGTGATGAAGGTGATAAGTTTGCTTTTATTTGTGGGGATAATGTTCCAGAAACTACCATTGATAGTTTCATGACCACTATTTATCGTTTAGAATATGAAAGAAAATATAAACGTTCATCTGATGGAGTAAGTCTTGCTGATTTAAGGGAATTTCAATATGATGCTTCTAAACATAATAGTGCTTTATTCACTAGAGAAGATTTATTGATTCCTAATGATACAGAAACTGAATCAGAATTTGAAGAAGAAGATGAAGAGGAAGAGGAAGAAACTGATGAAGATGAATTCAAAGATGCAGTCAGTGGATCTCCTGTCAAAATTCCAAAATGGTCTACTTCGAAGCTAGCTAAACCTAAAGCCGCAAAACCAATCAAAGGATCACCAATTTATGATACTGAAGGGGATTTATACTTTTATAATATTGATAATAATGCTTTTGAATTTAAGAAATCTGGAGCCAAATTAGAATTCATAGATAGTGGGAATTTTGTTTATTATTTACAAGTTTCTTTTAACGATAAAGCTTTATTTTCTACTTTAGTTGATCAAAATTTATCTCCAAGTTTTATGCATACTCATTATCTTTTCATTTTTAACGTTCTTAATGAAGAAGTGCAAACCAGTTGGGGATTGAAATTTGAAGGAAATCCTGGTAAGTTAGATGATCTTCAAAAAAACTTTGCAGAAGTTTATTGGGAAGTTTTGAATAAAGCTAAATTTTCAAGAGCTTCTGAAGCCGATCAAGATTATTTCGTTGATGCTTTTGATAATTTAAGATTAGAGAACACACAAACTTTAACCGCTGATGAAATGGAAGATTCAAGTGATAATGAAACTGGGGAAGAAGAAGCGCCATCAAGGATTTTGCGATCAACTAAAAAGTATGTCACTTATGATTCTAATGATTCTGATGATGAACCAATAAAAAATTTCAAAAAAGATAACGAAAAAAATAAAAATTTAACAGTTTCTTATAACAATGAAAGATCATATGTTGCTAGAGGTAATAAAATTGGGGTTTTTAAAGCTAATGATGAAAATTTAGAATTCATCACTGCTATTGAAAATATTAAAAATACTCATGGTGGCAAGTTTACTCCGGAAAAAATGATGTTACATCAAGAAGATAGTACACTAATTTTGAAAGATCCCACAAGAATTGGTAATTTATATAAAATGGATTTAACTAGAGGTAAAGTGGTCGAAGAATATAAAGTTGAAGATAGTGATAATAAACTTCTTGATACCTTAGAAGTGAATCCAACAACGAAATTCAGTCAATTAACTGGGGAAAAAACTTTCCTAGGGTTATCAAATAATGGATTATATAAAATTGATCCAAGATTATCAAGAAATAATTTGGTTGATTCTGAACATAAAAAGTATAGAACCAAACAAAATTTTACTGCTATTGCTACCAATGCGGCTGGTAATATTGCGGTTGCTTCTAAAGATGGGGAAATCAAATTATTTGATAGACTTGGAATCAATGCAAAGACAAGATTACCTGGTTTGGGCGAATCCTTCAAAGGGATTGATGTTTCTGCTGATGGTAAATGGGTTTTGGCTACTTGTAGTTCGTTCTTATTATTAATTGATTGTCAAATCAGTAATGGGAAATATTCAGGAACTACTGGATTTTTAAGATCATTTGATAAAGATAACAAACCAATGCCAATGATGATGACTCTTAAACCACAACACATTTTATTGATGTCTCAATCTACTAAAAAACCAATCGATTTTACAGTGGCTCATTTCAATGTGGGGATTGATAGTAAAGAAACTACTATTATAGCAGCTTCTGGTCCATATATTATCCGTTGGTCTTTGAAGAAATTTTTGAAAGGTGATGATGAACCATATAAGATTTTGAAACATAATAATACCATTATTGCTGATAATTTCAGATATGGTAGTAATAAAGATGCTATTGTGGCATTAAACAATGATGTGGCAATTGTTAATAAGACTAAGTTCAAAAAACCAACTAGAGAAAGTTTTGCAAGACGATGATAATTTTATATTTTATGCTTCAAAATTTTCAAACTACCCTTTTCTCTTTCTAAGCTGTTTAATCTACATAGACTTTTGATTGTTATTTTTAATAAATATTTAATTTACGTTTATTGTATAATACACAAATTCCCTAAAACCCCACCGACTTTTTGAATTCTTGCCACCATATAACTCTAAATGCTTTGAATTTATGGTTTAATTTCGGTTCATAAAAGGAATAATTGATTTTATTGATAGTTGGACCCCCATTAGGATGTAGATATTGTCGATAAGAAATTCCGTTTACTTTACAATAGACTCTTTGCACAAACCTATGAAATCCTTTACTATTGATTAACTAACAGTTAGTAATTCTTTAAAATCAAATCAGTAAGAAAGAGCGTACAATATGATATAGTAGGGCCTCAATACCCGTGAATCTGTTGACCATGGTTTGGGTGGTTAGGGTGAGTTACACGATAAATTTTGTGATTTAATTTGAAAAAAAAAGGCGATGGATGAGATGAGCTGAATTTCCACGCTCTATTTTTTTTAAAAAATATCTAACGCTTTCAACTACAAAAACCAATATTATCAGAATTTTAAAAATTATTTCTAAAAAAAGGGAGATTTTTCCAGAGCATTTGAATTGTGAGAAATTTGAAGATTGTTTCTGTGTCAATCCAAGCTTTTTTGAGCCGCTTTTACAGAGTTATTTCCTGTTGAATATTACAAAAGAATGAAATCTTCTTCACAACTCATAACTAAAAAAAGAAACTCCGTACTAGAGAATGAAGATTATGTGTTAATCAATAAAAGATTCAAATCCAATAAGTTCATTGCAGTTCCTCAACCAATTAATAATTATAATTCAATCAATGATAAATCTCAAAATATTTATGAGTTATTTGAATTTTTAAAACAAAGAAATTATCCACTTGATTTATCATATTATTATTTCAAAAACAAGTTAATGATTGAGAAAACAATCAATATTATTGATGAGTTTCATAAAATTTTTGAATCATTAAATGGGATTATTTTAATCTTTTTTGGAGCGGTTAATTTTAATCATTTGATTAATTTATCAAATTGTGGTAGTATGATTGAAAATAAATATAATATTAAATTAATTGGAGTAACTGCTAATGCCAAAGAAAACTTATTAACCATTAATTCAAAGATTAATCTACCAATTATCAGTGATGATAAAGGAAGTTTTGCCAGATTTCTAAAAATTTCTGATCCTTTAGGTGGAGGTAGTTATCCATTGGATACCATTATGTTATTGGATTTCAATGGAATTATTAAAGGTCAAATCAAAATTAAAAGTCAATTTTGTAAAGGTTGGAATAACGGAGTTAATGAAGATGAAATGATTGTGCAGTTGATCGAGTGTCTTGATTATTTAAAACAAGAATAGTATAGTGAAGTGTTTATATATTTTGATTCCTTTTTGTTTGTTTCTTATTTTTGACTTCTTAAATAATGTTTATCAAAAAGGATTGTTTACATCTATAAGTTCAATAACAAGACGGTTGTAGACAATTAATATTTTCGCACATAAATTGAAACATTAAAAGAAAAAAACACATTTTTTTGATTTTTGAAGAAGAAAATTAATATACAATAGGTTTTCAAAAGTTGATCTCTATTCAAACGCAAATTCATTCAATTCATTACTATCATATCCATTATTTGGATTTGGTTGACCATAAAATCGATCATTATTATTATTTTCATTACTATTATTCGATTGATTATTACTATCATTATCGTTATTATTAGTACTATTACTATTCCAATCACCTGTTTGATTCGCTGATTGTGATCCATTCAAAGTTTGGGTGGTTAAGGAATTTATGGTATTCAGCAGCGAAACATTGCTATTTCCATATTGAACCAAATACTCTTGATACTTAGATTGGGTCATATTTTCTGGTTGACTTAGAATTTTACCATTTGAAGATTCAGCTCCTGCTGCCGCAGCAGCAACCGCAGCCGCTTTAATATCATTATCGTTTTGAAATGAAGTATTATCATTATAAAAATTTTGAGGATATTCAGTTTGTGTATTTTGAGATTGTCTTTGAGTTTCTTGAGGTGAGGAAGTAGATTGATTATTACGAGGACTAGCCGTCATAATGTTACTAAAACTAGCAGGAAGACTACCCCTATGAGTTGGACCAGTATTGGATCTTTTTGGTTTTTCTTCATCTCTCGGAACAATATCAATTAAAAAATCAAACATATCAGATTTTTGTAAAGCAGCAGAAATATCAGATTTTTGTAAAGTTCTTCTTTTATTTTCTTCAGCGTGAATCCAAGCTCTCATTGTCAATTCAGTGATAAAAATATCACAACCTTTGGCAAATAAAATTGGAGCTTCTGCACTAATCATCCTCACTCCTTCATCAGTTTTCATCACTTTTTTGATTCTTGCTAAGGGAAGTTGATGATTTTTGAAATCATGGTCTTGACGTTCAATCGAGTTAATTACTTCTTGCCAATATTGCATCATCATTTGTTTGTATTGTCCAGTAAGTCCTTGACCGACATTTGCAAAAGCATTATTTTCCTCTTCTTCTTCTTCTTCTTCCTCTTCTTCCTCTTCTTCCTCTTCGTCTTCATCTTCTTGTTGTTCATCATAATCTCCTGCTCCACCATTTACTTGACCTTGTTCTTCATCCAATATTTCCGAACCAGCAATGTTTCCATCCCCCGCTGGAACATTATTATTTTGTGAATTGTTGTTGTTATTATTGATATTTTGATTGTCAGAGGTTGCATTGGGATACAATGGCTGTCCCAGTTGGAGATATCCAGGCTCGTAGTCGTAGTTCTGGGCCATGTGTAGTAGCTGGATCTATGTAATGCTTCTTGGTTGAAACTAAAGGAAGTGAAATTCTGGTTGTTTGTTGCTGTAGTTGGAAGGGTGCGAGTTCTGCTGATCTTGTGCTCTTGGGCCATCTGCCGGGGCTACAAACCAAGCGATGTCTTATTTCCCTTACAAAACAACCAGCAAGAGAAGAAGCAAATGTGAACCAGAACCATAAGTAACCACAGCATGTCCGGCTTCAAGTCCTTCGAGAACTCGCTCCCGCCCTCCAGCACCGGCAACCACAGCAGCAGGGCCTTTAAACAGCAGACGTTTGATGAAATTTACGGAGAACCAGAAAACTTTTTGGAGATTGAAGTCGTCAAACCCATTACCCATGGAGTGGGCAGAAATGCTTTCACCGACTACGAAATTGTCTGTCGAACAAATATTCCTACTTTCAAGAAACGAAGTTCCAGGGTCAGAAGAAGATACAGTGATTTTGAGAATTTTAGAATTGCTTTACAAAATGAAAGTCATCGAGTTATTATTCCCCCATTGCCTGGTAAGATCTATTTATCTAAGAATCGATTTGACGATGAGGAAATCGAGTTGAGAAGACAGGGTTTAGAGAAGTTTTTGGGGATTGTGGCCGGCCATCCTTTGCTTCAGACCAGTAATCTGAAGTTATTGACTAGTTTTATCCAGGACCCAGTGTGGGACAAGAACAAATGGATTTAAAGCAAATCATCTTTCAAAATATTTATCATAAAGTAAAATAAAAGTCATTACTGTTTGTTTCTTGTTTCTTTCGTTTGTTGATGTCAGTTGAGATTGTTGCTGCTGTTTAGTTATAAATGTTAGGATGTTTCTTAATGGATTTGGTGTAAGGATGTAAAGTTTCCAGATCTTTCTTTCAGGGTAACCCTGGATCGAGCTTTCGATGATTTATCCACATCAACGACGCCACCAAAACAGACAAACTAAAGGTCGAAAAGAAACAGTTCAGACCAGTCCGTCCACGTCCAAAATGTCTGCAGAAATTACCGTCCATGTTAAGTAAGTGTCGTGCTGCTTTTCTGCTTTTTTGTTCAAGCTTTTTTTACTAATCAATCTTTTCCAGATCCCCAGGGAGTAAGAACTACGAGGTCAAAACTACTCCCGCTCTGACAATTGCCCAATTAAAGGCCCTGATCGCCGAAGTGGCCTCTGTCCCTAAAGAACAGCAACGATTGATCTATTCTGGTAGAGTTTTAAAAGATGAAAATACTGTTGAATCATACAAAATTCAAGACGGTCATAGTGTTCATATGATTAAATCTGCCGCTAAAAAAGCTGCCTCTTCTACTTCTTCTGTCACTGGAAATACTTCATCAACTGCCAGTTCTGTCCCTCAAAATATTGCTGCCGGTACTAATGTTCATGATCCAATGAATGCATTAACCGATGCTCGTTACGCTGGTTATGGTATGAATTTACCAAGCGCGGAAAGTTTACATCAAATGATGGATTCTGAGTCTATGGATCGTACTTTTAGTGATCCAATGTTTCAAGAAACCATGAACTCCATGTTATCTAATCCTGCCATGCTTGATATGATTATCTCTCAAAATCCGATGTTAAGAGAAATGGGTCCTGCTGCTAGAGAAATGTTACAAAATCCTCTTATTAGAGAAACTCTTACTAATCCAACCATGTTACGATCCATGATGAATATGCAAAGATCAATGGGCGGTGCAGCTCCATCTTTCCCAGCTCCAGGCGGTGCAACTGCTGGATTTCCAGCCCCTGGTGAACCAGAAAGTTCCACCTCTACCACTACCCCAACCACTCACGATAGCTCCAATACTACATCACCTACGAATAATAACAGCACAACAGTACCTCCCAACCCATTTGCTGCCATGTTTCAAAATGCAGGAAATGCTGGTGCTGCTAATTCACAAACTAACCCATTTATGAACCCTCAACTTCTTTCAATGTTAGGAGGTCTCGGTAGTGCCGGAGGTGCCACTACTGCCACTCCTGCTGTTGATAATAGACCACCAGAAGAAAGATACGAAACTCAACTTAGACAGTTGAATGATATGGGATTCTTTGATTTTGATAGAAATGTGAACGCGCTTAGAAGAAGTGGGGGTAGTGTTCAAGGCGCTATTGATGCTTTATTGAATGGTTCTGTTTAAACTTTTTTTCATACGATGTTCAGCTTTGTTATTTTCTGATCTCTAATATTATATTGCCCTTTTTATTTTCATGTTGTGTAAAAATTATCATATCCGCGTGGCACACGAGCCAGTTACGAGCCCGATGCGATGAGTAGATTCTAATGTGATGTGATTCTTTTTTTGTAAACTCCTTTAACTTATTGCTTGATTACACGAGTCATTATCTTTTTTTATTATTAATTATGTCACAAACATTGCTTAAAGGACCAATTCTGACCAATAATAATGGGGACTTTGTGGATGAAACAGGTTGCAAAGTAACTTTAAGAGGGATTAACGTTGATGGAGGCTCAAAATTACCATTCAATCCTAATATTCCATCATATTTCCCATCAAATGATGATTTATTTTGGGATGGAGAATGCGTTTCTTTCATTGGTAGACCTTTCCCATTATCAGAAGCTAAATCTCACTTTTTAAGAATTAAATCTTGGGGTTTTAATGTTGTGAGATATATTGTAACTTGGGAAGCCTTAGAACATAAAGGCCCTGATAATTATGATGATGATTTTATTGATTACACTTGTGAAGTTTTGAAAATTATTGAAGAGATTGGGGGAATTTATGTATTTATTGATCCTCATCAAGATTGTTGGTCAAGGTTCTCCGGCGGTAGCGGATCACCTCTTTGGACTCTTTATGCTGCTGGATTTAACCCCAAACATTTCAAAAAATGTGGGTCTGCGATAATTCATGGTGATTATTATGATAAGGATCATAAAGGGGATGATCAGGAACCAGAAATTTATACAAAAATGCTTTGGCCATCAAATTATTATAAATTAGCAACAGGGACGATGTTTACATTATTTTTTTCGGGAGAATTATTTGCTCCAAATGCCACAATAAATGGAGAAAATATTCAAAGTTATTTACAATCACATTTCATCAATTCATTTCATTATTTGTTAAATCAAATCAATATTAAAGCTCCAGAATTATTTGATGAAATGCTTTTAGGAATCGAATTGATGAACGAACCAAGTATGGGATTTTATGGTAGAGAAGATATTACAAAATTACCACCAGATCAAGAACTTAGAGTTGGAAGTACCCCAACTTTATATGAGTCATTACAAATGGGAGTCGGACAAGATTGTGTGGTTGATGATTATAGAATCACTACTTTTGGGCCAATGAAAATGGGACAAACAAAAATTGATCCCAGTGGTACGAATGTTTGGTTAACTAAAGAAGATGCTGAATATTGGGATGAAAGGTATAACTGGAAAAGAGGAGAAAGTTGGGAAATGGGTAAATGTTTATGGTCACAAAATGGACTATGGGATTATCAAACTAATGAAATTTTGAATCCCGATTTTTTTGCAATACATCCAAAAACTGGGGAAAAATTAACTCTAGAATTATTCACTAATTCACAATTTGTTGATTACTTTGCGGCTTTTAAAAACAAAATGAGATTAGTCAAAGATGATTTATTTATTTTGATGCATTCAATTGTTTTACAAGCACCACCAAAATTGATTGATAAACCAGATTTAATTGATAATCGAATAATTTATTCTCCTCATTATTATGATGGCTTATCATTAATGTCTAAGTCATGGAATACTTTTTATAACATTGATACTTTGGGAGTGGTTCGTGGGAAGTATATTAATCCAGTTTTTGGAATTGTTGTCGGAGAAAATAACATTAGAAAATGTATTAGAAATCAATTTATGGAGATGAAAAAAGAAAGTAAAGAACTCTTGGGACCTCAAGTTCCAGTATTAATGTCAGAAACTGGGATGCCTTTTGATATGGATAATTGCAAAGCTTATAAAGAGAATGATTTTGAATCACAAACTAAAGCAATTGATGCCTTAGGATTTGCTCTTGAAGGAGCAGATATTTCTGTGACTTGGTGGTGTTATTGTTCAGTCAATTCTCATAGTTGGGGTGATGAGTGGAATTGTGAAGACTTTTCATTTTATTCACCAGATGATAAGGTAAAACAACATTATGAACTTGATTCTGAATCAATGGTTTCTTCAAGCCATGAAGATTCTCGAAAGAAGTTCTCTGATAGTGAAGATATTGAAACTACCACAATGGTACCATCACCAGCAATTGCTTCAACTCTGGGTCCTCAACCAGCAAGTCTGGATGGAGTAAGGGCAGTGAATGCGGTGATTCGTCCATACGCTCTTAGAATTAATGGCACTGATCTTAAAGACGTGGAATTTGATTTAAAAAACCAAACTTTCAAATTAACCATTGGTAAAGCCAATTCATGTTTCCATAAAAAAGATGTTGGTAGAAAACCTCTTTATTCGGAAATTTTCTTACCGAAACGTCATTTCAAACTACAAAATTATGAAGAATTTTTGAATGTGAATATCAGCTCGGGTAACTATACTATTGACGAAGAGAAACAGTTAATTTGCTGGCGTCATGCTGCCGGAGAACAACTGATAGAAGTTAAAAACTATCCATCAGGAGAGACCGACGAGGAGTTGGCATGTGGTGGTGGAGGAGTAGCTGACTACTTCTGCCTGGTGGGGTCAGTAGTGTCACGGTTTCCTGGGGTGTTCTGAATCTATTTAAATAAATAAACAAGTTTTGGTTTTTGTGTGGTTTTTTTTGTAAGGGTCGCCATGTTGGCGATTTTTCGCCAGTTTGTGCAGTGCTGCAACGCGGGTTGCGTTGGGAAAAAGTATAAATAAACTCGAATTCCTGCCTATGGAAAAGATTTTAACACAATAAAACCAACCTTTGCCCGCGCCCTGCTCTTCCTGGGCTTTTAATTCTCTTATTTGATCTGACTACGTGTCCCGTGCCACTTCATATCCTCCAGATTCGCGGCTTCCGCTCCGTTTTGGCCCGTGTTTACATTTAGTCCTCTAAGTCTCACATCAAATTTTTATTTTTCACACATCACATAGCACAATATACCACCATGTCCAGGCTTGACCGATTGGTGCTCCTTCTTGACACCGGGCTGTCAAATTTCATCAGAAACACTGCAGCAGACCAATTGGCTGATTCCGCCAAGGGCCATCCCGAAGAGATCCTCAATATTCTTGCAAGGGTTTATCCTCATTTGAAATCAAAAAAATGGGAGACCAGAGTTGCCGCTGCTAGAGCCTTTGGAGGAATTGTTTCTCATTCTCCTAAATGGGATCCCAACGATGTTTCCACTCAGGTGCCGAACAGTAACGATGATGAAACTTCCAAGATTGACATTGATGTCAAAGAAGTAGAGAAAGAAGAAGATACAAAAATTAAAACTGAACCAGAAATAAAACCAGATCCTGAAATTAAAACAGAAATTAAAGAAGATCCTGAAGCTCAGTTTGAAAAAATAAAAGAAGCATTGTCAGTAACAGAGGATATTAAATTAGCAGAGATTGAGTTTGGAAAATTAATCAATGATTTCCCCAAATTAGTAGCCACTGGTGTTCCTTTATTAGATTTAGATGATGGTAAAGATTTAATGGAGAATTTGAAACTAGCAAAACAGTTACTTAATGCTAGTTTGGGTTTTGGGGATCAAGAGTTTTTAGCCAAACAAGAACAAGAGAACAAAAGAATCAAAAGAGAACGTGACGAAGCTAGAATTAAGAAAGAAAAAGAAGTTGAAGAAGAAAAGATTAAACTTGAAGCTGCTAAGTCGGTCAACTCTGTAACCCAATCTGCAGCCAGTAAAAGTGCTGAAAAGAGAAAGAAAGCAATGGCTAAAAGAAAAGCAAAACAAGCAGCTAATAGTCAACAATCGAAAAACTCTCCAGTGGATTTAACTCAATCATCATTATCATCTCAAGTCGAAAATGATACAAATCAACCTTCTGTCACTAAATCCGAACCCACAAAATTTGAATTAACCACTCAAGCTGATGCTAATACTTTAGTGATGGAAACTAAAGTTTCAAATATTGCTTTTGATGAAAATGATGGGGTTTCTGAAAAAATTTGGAAATTTCAGGGTCTATATGAGTTATTATTATTTGATTTATTCAATCCCAATTGGGAAATTCGTCATGGTTCAGCTTTGGGTTTGAAAGAACTTCTCAAAAATCAGTCAAGTTCAATTAATAGACTAGAAGGTTATACAATAGAAGAAAACAATAAAAGAAATCTTGATGCACTTGAAGATTTAGTTTCTAAAATTTTAATTTTATTCTCTTTAGATAGATTTGGAGATTATATTGGTGATAATGTCATTGCTCCAGTTAGAGAGTCAACTGCTCAAGCGTTGGCTGCTTTACTTGTTAATATTGATGAAAATGATCCTCAAGAAAAAGAATTACTTGAGAAAATCTTTAATAAATTAATTGAATTGGTGGTTCAAGATCCTCAAAATTTTAAAATATCAGCAGGCAAAAATCAAAAAATGGCTTGCTGGGAAGCTGCTCATGGAGCAATTCTTGGTTTGAAATATATCGTTTCCATTAAGTCAGAGTTTATTTTTAATAATACTGAAGTTTTCAATAATGTTATCTCGGTGGTTTTAGATGGTCTACAGAATCATATTGAGGAAATTCAATCGGAGTGTGCTGCCCTACTTGTTCCAATTATTGATCATATATTACCTCATCAAGAGTGGTTGACTAAGATTATCAAAACAATTTGGGCTATTCTAGAAAGTATTCAAGATGATTTGAAATCTTCATTAAATAATATTCTTAGTTTAATTTCCTCATTATCAAGATTTCCTCAAGTTTTAGAGTTAATGAAACTGATGTCTGGTGAGAGAATTTCTGAAGAAGATCAACAACAAGATTCGGAAGTTCAGTATTATTCTTTTGAAAATTTGATTCCAAAATTGTATCCATTTTTAAGACACTCAATCTCCAACATTAGACGTTCAGTCCTTCAAACTTTTTTATCATTCTTAGATATTGAACAATCATCAAGTGATTCTCAAGTTCAATTTCAATGGTTCCAAGATCCTCTATTTCTTAGACTTATTTTCCAAAATTTATTATTCGAACAACATGCTGATATTTTGAAGATGTCTGAACATGTTTTAAAGAAAATTGTTGATAAAAATGTGCAATGGGATAATAGTATTATTGAGAAAATCTTCATTAAGCATTCAAATTCTTTATTGAACTTGATTTTAGTTCCTCTTGGTATCAATAGATTGAATTATCATATGTCAAATTCTGATATTCTAAAACCAAATGGTCAGAGATTTCCAAGTGAACAATCTACTAATGAAAATAATACTGGTTCTAAAAGAGGCAGAAAAAGAAAGAATTCTCCAGTGATCATCTCAAATGATGAAGGAATTGTTGCTCCACTACCTGCAGATTCAAATCCAAATCTAAGTGATTTACATGTTAATATTGATGCTCCTATTACAAAAGGAGATATTGCGTTATTGGGTATTGATGTTTTTATTAGAACTAGGCTTGCGGCTGCAAAAGCTTATGGTTATGTTTTAGGTTCTTTTCCAAGTGATTCTAAAAATCTTTTGAGTATTTTTACAAGATTGAAACAAGGATTAGGATCTAATCTCTCTTCTCCTAAAATTTTTTCTGCTTTGATTGTCAAGCATTATTTTATTAGATTAACTGAATTATCAAAACCAAACAATGAAGAATTTGTCAGTTTGCTTCAACCGATTTTCCAAAAATTTTTGAATGAACCTGAAAAATTGCCATTTTATAGAGAATTAGTACCTTCATTAAGAGTGATTAGAGGTAAATGTTCTGAATTGTTTCTTAGGTTTGAAGATTCTGGTGGAGTTCCTCATACAAAAATTCCTTTATTACCAGTTGTTGTTCAAGGTGAAAAGGAAGCTGGCACTAATGCTTTTTGTGTTGCTGACGCTGAAAAAGTGGTTAATCATTATTATCCAAAACTTTTCAAGTTATTGACTGGTTCTGCAAAGTTTAGTGCTTCCGAAACTTTGGAGAACTCAAAAGAACTTATTGTTAAATCAATCACCGAAATTGAGGAGTTAAGGTCTGGTAGAAATGTAACTGTTTTGGCAAGCTTTGCTTCAGCAGCTTTACAAATTTATTTGAATTCAGGAAAATTACCTCCAAAATTAAATCCTTATATTAGATGTTTAATGGATAGTATTAAATCAGATGGTGAATTGTATCAAGAGTCTACTTCTAAAGTGGTTGCTAATTTGGTTTATAAATTAGTGGATTTGAAAAAATCAAAAATTTATGAAAAAATCATCAGAAATTTATGTTCTTATTTAAGTGTTCAGTTTCCAGAATTTTCACCAAATAAAATTTTACAGGATGTTATATTTTCTTTAGAAATTCAAAATTCTGTGGCAAAAATCAATTTTGAGAATTCAAATATTGTTAAAGTTATGGGTGGTAAATCAACAATTTATACAGTTTTAGATCATTATCAAGAAGATATTTTCGAAAAACTACCGATTTTGCAATCTACTACTTTTGAAGCTTCTAAAGCTTTATTAACTAATGATCCTGATATGAATTATGATTCTGAAACTGATGCTCAAGCAATTATTGATTCATTAGGACTTATTGAAATAATCTCTCCAAAACTATCTCGAAACCTTCTATTCGGTTCTAATCTTGATCTTCAAGTTCTATTGAATGGTTTGAAAACTAAATATTCGATTTTCCGTTATTCTGCTTCAAAATGTTTGGCTTCTTTATGTGAAAATTATCCAATTCAAACAATTCCGTTTGTGGTGACTGAAATTCTACCATTATTAAAAAATTCTAGTAATGTTTATCATAGACAAGGCGCCATTGAAACGATTTATCATTTATCTAACATTATGGGATCTGATATTTTACCATATGTTATTTTTTTTATTGTTCCAGTTCTTGGTAGAATGAGTGATAGTGATCCAAGTATTAGAGTTTTGGCTACCACAACTTTTGCTTCAATTATTAAATTGGTTCCATTGGAAGCTGGTATCCAAGATCCTCAAGATATGCCAACAGCTTTATTAGAAGGTAGAGAAAAAGAAAGAAGTTTTATTAAAGAACTTATGAATCCTAATGAAATTCCTCCTTATGAATTACCAGTTGCTATTAAAGCTACTTTAAGAAATTACCAAAAAGCTGGGGTTAATTGGTTACAATTCTTGAATAAATATAATTTGCATGGTATTCTTTGTGACGATATGGGATTAGGAAAAACCTTACAGACCATTTGCATTGTTTCAAGTGATCATCATAAAAGAATGGAAAGTTTCAAAGAAACTAACTTACCAGAATTTAAAAGATTACCATCATTAGTCGTTTGTCCACCATCAGTTATGGGACATTGGGAACAAGAAATTAATCAATATGCTCCATTTTTGAAAGTCATGGTTTATAGTGGTCCTCCATCAACTAGAAATCCTTTAAGAGACCAATTTGATGTAGTTGATATTGTGGTTACTTCTTATGATGTTTTAAGAAATGATGCTGATTTTGTGGCATCAAAAAGTTTCAATTATGCAGTTCTTGATGAAGGTCATATTATTAAGAATGCGAATTCTAAACTAAGCAAATCAGTCAAAAGAATTATGGCAGAACATCGATTAATATTAACTGGTACTCCAATTCAAAATAATGTTCTAGAATTATGGTCACTATTTGATTTCTTAATGCCTGGATTTTTGGGTACTGAAAAATATTTTCAAGAAAAATTCTCAAAACCAATTGCTGCTAGTCGAAATTCAAAAACTTCATCTAAAGAGCAAGAAAAAGGTGCTTTGGCTTTAGAAGCTCTTCATAAACAAGTTTTACCATTTATGTTGAGAAGATTAAAATCCGAAGTTTTAAGTGATTTACCTCCAAAAATTATTCAAGATCGTTATTGTGAATTAAGTGATATTCAAAAAGCTTTATATAAAGATTTTGTCAAAAAACAGAAATCTACAGTTGAAGAAGATTTAAAAACTGCAATGGAAACTGATGAAGGTGAAAACAGTAGTGGTGGAGGTAAACAACATATTTTCCAAGCTTTACAGTATATGAGAAAATTATGTAACCATCCTTCATTAGTTTTATCGACCGATCATCCAAATTATAATCAAGTTCAACAATATTTAAAAGACTCAAAGTCAGATATTGATGATATTAGACATGCTCCAAAATTAGCAGATTTGAAAAACTTATTAATTGAATGTGGCATTGGTATCTCAAATACAAATTCTTCCAAAAATTCATCTAAAAAATTACAAAAACAACAAGAACAACAACAATTACTTTCTGATGGAGTTATTTCTCAACATCGTGCTTTAATTTTTTGTCAATTAAAAGAAATGTTAGATAAAGTTGAAGAAGATTTATTGAAAAAACATTTACCAAATGTTACATATATGAGATTAGATGGTAGTACTGAACCAAGAATGCGTCAACAATTAGTTTCTAAATTTAATTCTGATCCTTCAATCGATGTTTTATTATTAACCACAAGAGTTGGTGGTTTAGGTTTAAATTTAACTGGTGCGGATACAGTTATCTTTGTTGAACATGACTGGAATCCAATGAATGATTTACAAGCCATGGATAGAGCTCATAGATTGGGTCAGACTAAAGCAGTTAATGTTTATAGGTTGATCACTAGAAACACTTTGGAAGAAAAAATCATGTCATTACAACAATTTAAAGTTAATGTTGCTTCAGCAGTGGTTAGTCAACAAAATAATAATTTGAATTCAATGGATACTGAACAATTACTAGATTTATTTAGTGTTGATGATAAAGATGAAGAAAAGGGTATTACTAAAGAAAAAGAATCAACTGAGAATGCTCCAATTGATGATTTAGGATTAGGTGGTAAAGCTAAAAAAGCTCTTGGATCACTTAGAGAAATGTGGGATAATTCTCAATATGAAGATGAGTATAACGTGAATAATTTTGTTAGTAGTTTAGGAAATAAGAGAAATTGATTCTTATAGTATAGTATGTTAATTAAATTTTCTAATTGAAAATGTGTATGAATAAATAAACAGGTTTTTTGATAATTGTATTGTAAACTTACAAGATGATAAATAATATACAAATTAAACATTCATTTTTTTAGTTGATGTACCAGTTGATTCATCAGTGAAATCATAAGTTAAACGTCTTTTATTAGGTTTTTTATTACTGTTATTACTATTATCATCATCTATGAGACTAAGACTCGGGGCTCTAACTTCTTTCTTTTCTTGATATTTTAACATCCATTTTTTCATATATTGTTTAACAAATTCTTTAACTTTTTTTATTCTATCATCGGTTAAATTCTTCGGCGGTTGATATTTCAACCCATGTCTTTTGACTTCTTTTTCTGATAAAATTTTGACAATATCTTTAGCACATAATTTAATTTTTTCTTTACCAATTTTACCCCAATGATCTTTGATAATATTTGGTACCACAACAGCAAATGCTTTCATCCAAAGTTTTAAACAAACTTCCAATGATAGTTCTTTTTTTGTTTGAGAATCTTCAGAAATTTCTTTGATAAGTTTCCTTTGTTCCTTTGCAAGTTTTTCTTCTTTTCTACGTTTCTCATCTGCTTTTTTCGCATCTTCAATGATTTTTAAATAAGCATCAGTTTTTGGTTCAGGAATTGGTGGTGGTGGCCGACGTTTATCTGTAGTTCCTAATTTGGCTTCTTCAAGTCTTCTTCTTTCCGCTTCAAATACATTTTCTGGTTTTGAGTATCCAGTAATATATCTTTTGAAACCATTATTGTTCCCATTATAGTTCTTATTATAGCCATTATTATTATAGCCACTATCATCGTTATTATTATTACCAACATTGTTATTATTAGTGTTATTATTATATCCATTATTGTAACCATTATATTTATTGATAGGTTTTTTCTCAGTGGTTTCATGTATCAATTCTTCCTCTTCTTCTTCCTTTTTACGAGAAAGCAACGATTTTTGAATTTCATCATCGTTTCTTTTCCTAATACGATAAGCCATTTGTAACGAATTCCAAACTGATAATAACTCAGAAACTCTTTCAGATAATTCATCATATTTTGCAGTACTAACATCCAGATTTAACTTATCCATTGAATATTGTTCCAGATCTTGATAAATGTTCTTAAGTACCACTTCAATTAAAGAACTAGTAATTTTATTCTTACTTTGAGCTGGCCATCTTAGTAAAATCTCAATCATTTTGATAACTGTATCAACAGTTTGATCCTTCTGAACTTTCCAAAGCTCTTTCAAAATTGTTGAAAAAGTTTTATAACCATGCATTTTTATTAACAACCTACTAATATCTTCTTCTTCATCACTAATATAAATTCTTTCAATTAGTTTTTCGATAATTATTGGTTCTTGGTTTGGTAGCATCAAAGCGCTCATTACTTTAGGCACTTCTTTACTAACCAATGGTTTAATTTCCATATGAGATATGAATTCTTCATTGACATTTGAACCATTATTTTTAACCTTGAACTTTTTATTCTTCTTTTTTTGTAATTTAATCCATTCTTTTTCTTCACTCCCATCAATTCTTAAAGCTTCTGCTAAAGTTTGTGGCAATAATCTAGCAGAATCAGTTTGGGTCTTACCTCCTAATTCTCCAACACAATTATCTTCTCCACAATAACATGGTTGAGCTACCGCTCCATATCTATCAACGTTGTAATCAAAACTAATCTCCTCTCCTCGAGATATGTCTCTTTTAGCAAAGATCCCCATTCTTAATTTACTCCCCACCACCCATTTATCAACATAAGCATTCGGATTACAAGAATGATTGCAAAATCTAGCTAATGATCCTTTTTTTGTAGCATCAATGAATTCATTTTTTTGTAACATCATAAAATAAAAATGAACCACACCTTCCGCGTCATAATCCAACATTCTTGCTCTAAAAGTGCTCTCATTGATCACATCACCGATATATTCATAAATAAACGTCCCAGCAGTCAAATCCTCATCAACCCTGACCCCATAACCCTTTTTCCCAGCATCAAAAATGCTTATTTTGGCATATTGTTTTTTCTGAAACCGCTGATTTTGACAATCTGGTCCACAATCAAAACAAGCATTATTCACACACTCTACCGATGTTGATCTATTGATACAATCAGAATATTCATCACAAGCAACATTTATCCCATTAGCAAAATGTTTTTGACAATCACACGTTATTGCTTCTTCCTGACCACTGGATCCTAATAGCTTCGACCCATATATACAGTTTTTGATCTCTTGGAACGTCGATAACGCCTCATCTGTCTTGCTCTCTTTGTCCAAATATAGCTGGACCATTGTGGGGAATTGTTGGTACAAATTTCAAAAATTTCAATAACATTTTCAAAAAATCTATCTTAAAATCAAATTTCGCGCTTCTCATGTGACCACTTTGGACAGAATTGATTATGGAACTACTGAATTTGTTGGCTTCTAACATCCAATTTTATTACTTTGTTAATACAAAAATAAAACGTTGAACCTTTTAAGATATGAAGTGAATAATTGTTTCACTTTTTCTTGATTTCAGTGAATTTCAACATACAAAAACCAGTAAAATGAACATTTGATAGCAAGTGTCTTTAAAATTATTCTGAGAGCTAATTCTTCCTGAAGCATCTCAATATCGTGTAAATTCTTCAATTGTATAGACCTGTTTTTATAACTTATGATGAAATGAAATATTTCAATGATGGGGCTAATGGAATCATAATGAGTTTAAACAATACCATTATATATTAATTTTGGAATGTCGATTTGACTTTGTTAACTTGACTGTGTCTTTCAATCATTTGATAAATTCTGATATTTTGGATTTATTATACACAACACATCTTTTTATGAAAAGCAAACCAAATATTTTCAAAAATTGAAATCTGATAAAAAATAAGTCACAATTTGTAAATGTAATATGTATTTGCAAACTTCCTGATTTGGATTGAATACATATTTTTGTCATGAAAATTATATTTTTATTGTTATTACTATTATCTTTGTTGTTGTTGTTGTTATTATTAAAATTTAATTCGCTGATACCTGGGCAATAATTCTGTAACTTTCATTACATGGTACACACTAAAGTCTGGATGGTTATCGGATTATCCTACCTTTTTATGAACTTTTCATGTAAACATCTTTTTTCCATTTATCAATTGTTTTCAATGTAAGTTTTTGGAAGAATTACTCGAATATAATTTAGCAATCTCATTTTCACCAGATTTCCTTACTTGTTTTATTGATGTGACTGTAACTGGCTGTAAATCAATAACGTTATAGAAACGGTCAACACTCCAAACTATTAGCATTATGTCATAGCTATTGACAATAAGTGTCAACTGTGTTTCATATAGGATGGGAAATCATCAAGTAGAGTTTTCAAATGTTTGGAAAACTTTTTGCTTGCGTCTATTGGAAATTGTTAATTTATGTTCATATGGCAGCACAAGAAGCCTTAAATCCGAAAATAAGCTAGACATATGAGCTTTTACAAATGTCTCATCACAGTCAGGAAACTTATTGAAGATGCAAACATAGAATTTTTTTCTCTCAAACTCTTAATTTTTGGATTTCTCGCTTCGCTTTGCTTTGCTATAGTTTGCAATATCCAATTTTTGGATTTGACATAAAGAAATGAACTTAATACACTATTTATATGGAAAACTCCATTTTCTTTCAGTGCTAGGATAAGCAGACTGGTAGATTTTGTTATATAATATATAAACAACTACTGAATCCTTAAAAATATAAAAATATGTCGAAAAAAGTCTGGCGATTATCAGCTTAACTGGTTATGATTAATTAAATTTATAGATTCTACTATTAAATTTGTTATTAAAATCAATTTTGTAACTTTATAATAAACCCTGAGTTACTCAAAGATTAGTTGTACTAAAAGATTAATTGATAAAGAAACCCAGTTAAATGTTTGAAAATTACATTGATTTAGTTTAAATTGATAATGAAATATTATAAATCATTTTTAACTAGTTCAATCAAATAAACCTATTTGTGATTAACAAGCTTTGATTCAAGTATAACAAAATATTTGGGTTTTGTAATAAAGATTGATGATAATGTTATAGATTTGATACATATAAGTAACTGTTAAACAAAAGTTCTCAAAATAGATATTATTCAAATAATGATATTTTCAATTCTTTGAAAATTAGTGTTATTTAAAAAAAAAAATTTGCTACTTTCTTACCAGCATACTAAGTATATAATTATTGAACGATATGATATTGGATTGTGACTCTTGAGGAATTAATCAAAACCACTGCCGAAATTAAATCCAAAATTTCTGGTTGAAATTTAAATACAATCATATACTTACTGTGAATTGTCAAGCGACTTTATTAATCAAAAGTCTCTTAACACTCCATGAAACATTAAAAAACAAGGTATTTTCTAGAAATGCAAGTGTAAGAAAGCTAATGTAATAAAAAGAAAATAAATCTTTTTTTCTAGTTTTGTGTTTGTCCAAATCTCCAAAAGTCAGAAAATTCTCATTTTTTTCTTTGATACGAACAACCAACAAACTTAACCTTTAAATCATTTTCAATCAATTATTATGGAAAGCATTAGAAGTTTAGGAGAAATTGCAGAAACGTTAACAAAAATTACCTTTTATATCACTTTACAATTTATTAAAAAACATTTTGGTAAAGAAAATGGTGTTGAATTTTTAAAATTTGATGAATTAACTGAATTGAAGTCAATTTTTAGTCATATTGTTCAATGCTTTCAATATAATCATCAACATACAGGCAATAGAATTATATATTCGGTAATGATTTACTTTTTGTTCAAATATTTAACAAAATAAAATGGTTCAAGAGAATTAAGAGTTAATTCAATTGATAATGATCAAAATGATAAAATTCCTAACTTTAGACTATTAAAATTCTTAATTTTTATTTGCAAATATTATCGTACCAATACCATTCCAAAAGATTTAATTGATGATTTGACTGTTCCTACGGATATTAAATTTGAACCATTCGAATTATCGATGTTGAAAACTGGAAATAATATTAAACATTTAAGAGTTTTACCAAAATTTGTTAAAGAGGAAATAGATAGTTATATTGAAAAAGTTATCAAGAATACTGAAAGAACCTTTAATGCATGAAGTTCAAAATTTTTTTAAAATAATTCTTTTGTTATGATAAATTGGTATTCCGATGATCCTTATCATTCTTTTTTTCCTGATGATGAAACTGAGGATTGTTGTGTTTGTGGGTTCAGAATTATTTATTGAGTCACTCATAATTATTCAGTTTATGATTAAAATTCGCGAACTGTTATAATGTTATGTATGCTTATGCGCCCATCACAAGCCTTATCATTTATTCAAATTCTGATAATTCTTATGATCATATTATAATGTATTAATTTTTACTCTAGATGAATTTCAACTCAGTGTTTTAATCTTATTTTTTCTGAACTTATTTACAAGAAATATCAAAGGAAGATGACTGTATCTATTGGGGGCAGAAACTATGATATAGAAGGGAGATAATTTACTTTCAAATTTGCAACATCATTGATAAAATTTTATCAAATATCATCCACTTCTCCCAACATTCTAAGCAACAACTTCTGTAATTTTCTTTTCCCTTCAGGATTTTCCCAAATTTTATGCCCTGCGTCCGTTAGTACCCATTCATTATGAGCATTATGAGAAATTTTTGTTAAATCTCTTTGCCAATTACCCCAATTTAATGACTGTTTAATCAAATACCTTGAGCTTATCACTGAAACTTGTTTGTCTGCATCATTTAAAGCATTTTTAGCAAGTTGGATATCATTATAAGAAAGAATACTGGCAGAAACTTGTTCTTGTAACCTGGCTCTTAAATATTTACCTTGAATATTCATATCATCTCCAAAGATTCTGTCACTTGATCTGAATCGATGAATAAATAAATCATAATAACTTCGTAAATTAGCTGAAGAAAAAACTCCTTCGAGCCATAATTTAAATCCATATCTTCTATTAAGCTTTGGGATTTCTCTTGGTAACACATTATCTTTATTTTTAGCATGTCTAAATGGGTTTGATAAAAGTAATTCTTCAGTCCAGGAGTCCACTAATAGAACTGAATGAATGTCATTGATGTGTCTGGAAGCAAAAGTTCTGGAATACAATCCTCCAATTCCATGGCCCACTAATAAATATGGTCCAGTGATATTTTTTTTCCTTAAAACGGAGGATAATAAATCAGAATTGATTCCCAACGAGTATGGAGAGGGAGAAGAATCGGAGAATCCATAGCCGGGACGATCATAAATACAATATTTGTGAACTTTGTTTAATTGATAAAGTTCTTGAACCCACATAACAAACTCTTCCGATGAATCAAACCCGGATTCTAGAAGTACCACTGGTTGGTCATTTTTTTCAACGTTATAAACATCGCCTTGACAATAAATATGGACTCGGTATTCATCATTATCATCGGCTACTAATTCACCCCAAGGTTTGGCGACTGCAGAATCCACAGATTTTATAAAAATATTCAAACTAATGGCAATAACGTAAAGAATCAACACCAATTTCAATAAGAATTCCACCGTCAATTGGAAATGTTCGTTGAAAGTCTTTCGAGTCTCGACTCTGCCGGTCAATCTGATTTCTTCATGTTTTTTCGCTTTTAAGACATAAGTATTGGAAACCATATTCAATCCAATGGAGAAAATCGCAAATAAGAGGGTGATATATTCAGTCCAAGCATATTGGGTTCTTTGATATGGAAACACAAGAATGATAAAAAAGTCAAAAAGAATCAATCCTAAACAAGTGTAGTTCAATACATTATCCACTTGAAGATCTGAGGGCACTAAAAAGAAAGCATAGGAAAGAAAATTTAAATATAAACTAATAAAGATGAAACTGAACTCAAAATACGATTTCCCATGACTGTCAAATCCTGGAATTAGCACAAAATAAGAAATTAAAGAAAGCACAAGCCAAATAATGTTGATAATCAACAAAGTATGGAGAAAAAACCGCAATAGTTTAACGTTTTTCAAGTTCATTGGGGTCACTCGGGGGTCATCGGGGGACAATAATGGTCTTCTTTCATTATTGATGTTATCTATCATTGCACTGTCGATGGAATCATCATCATCATCATCGTCGTTGTCTTCTGCTTGCTGAGTGTTTGGGATGACTTGACTTTTGGTGGTAGAAGTCTCAATGGGCGATTCACTGCCACCAAGGATTCTGTGATTGGAAGATGATGCCGTGGCTCCGTAAGAATCAGACATAGCAATCGATAATAATTGGCCAGTTGATAAATAACTGTGAAAAGATGGTTGGGAAGTTGCTTAAGCAATTGCTATTTCAAAATAATGCAAGCATAGCAATGACCCAGCCATTTGGGATCTACGTCAAGATTTTTTCAACATGAAAAAATGAAAATGAACAAAATTTATTGAATTTTCAAAGGATTAAACAAAACTAGAACAAGCTATAAAATGAAATGAGGATATTGAAAACGGAAAGATTAATGTAATATAAAGTAATCAAAAAACTAATACAATTATGAATAAAATGAATTTAATGAGACCTTAAAAGTAATGAACTATTTGAGCTTCTAGATGACTTGATGGAACCAGTTTTAGAACGACTGGAATTTCTGGGAGATCCAATGTTTTTGAATATCACATTGATTGAGCTGTTTGAGAGGTCACCGAGAGTATAACCTTGAGTGACCGGGTTATATTTATGCGGAGAATTATTATTGGATCTTTTGGAAACTGTAACGGTGATATCATTACCAACATTATAGGATCTAACAGAAATAGAATCATTTGATTTGGTACTATGGGACCGCTCACTCCCCGAATAATTGAGTTTGGATTTTTCATTAATGGCTCCACGATTTTTATCACCTCTTTTAGAACCAGAATTTGATGAGCCACCCAACTTACTATTGATTTCCGAACCAGCAGAGGAAATGTATCTTGGAGTTGTCCGTGTTGGTAGCCTGGGGTCAGGAGAACCAACGGAATCAGTAACATTACTCGGAGAATCACTACCAGCAGAACCACTATTAATTGGTAATTTCATTTTCAGTCTTGATGGATTAGTGAGTTTAGTAGAACTTTCAAATTCTGAGTTGGCTGTAACATAACTGCTTTGAGACATGGTTCTAGAAACTGTTTTCATATTATCGAAAGACTGAGAAGCAATCATTTTTTCAATAGGATTAAGTGATTGAGATTCTTCAATTGGTTGACCTATTAATGAATTTTGTAAACGGTAACTGATTCTTTGATTAACAATTCTTTTCATATACTGACCCCAAACTTCATATGGTTTCGCATTTTCAGAAGTTTCACTCGCACCCCCAGATGACAGATAACTAACTAAAGATGGATTTCTATCAATATTGGCACCTTCGATGTTAACTTCGGGCATTGATAAACCAGATACACCAGGACTTTTACCAGTTAACTGATATTTATGAATGAAAGCTGGTTGAGATGGGCCATTAGTGAGAGCAGCAACTGCAGGAAGGGGTTTAAAAGCTTGAGTGGATGGAGAAAATAAAGCAGGCAGGGGAGAAGGTAATAATGAATCAGTTGAACTAGAATTAGTATTAGATCTCGAATTTCTTTTTGGTTCTTTGAAATCTTTGACATCATTGTCAAAATCCGCAGATTTTCTATTAATTTTTTCTGCTGATAATCTAGCGCTATCCATTAAATTTCTTCTAGCATGAAATTTGTCTTTCCCCGAATATATGGTTGACTCAGAACTAGTAGAACCTCTTCTATTTTTACTTAATAACGAAGATGGTGGTGGAGGAAGAGTTAACCCATTATCAGTGGCTAATTTTGCTTGAATCATGGATTTAATTCTATCAGCATCAAACAGATTTAATTCTTTTTGTAAATCTTCTTCTTCTTCAGCACTAAAATTGTAATCTGGATTAATCACTTTATCTTTATTTTGTTCATAAATATCAGAGTAACGCTTATATTCATCTGCCAGAATATTAGTAATTCTTCTTTTAGAAACTCCTGAACTATCTCTACTTTTTCTTGAAGTAATTACCACATTGGAATTTTCATTAATAGCGATATTATTTTCAATGTCTTTTATTAATTGATCTTTATTAGGAACAAAGTCTTCAAATTTAGGTGAGGCTAATTTGGATTCATCTTTACCAATAGAAGTTGAACGGTTATCAGAAAATTTACCACTAGAAATTCTGGAGTTTTTAGAAGCAATGCCTAATCCTGTACTAGCAACCGGAGCAATATTTAAAGAGTCATGTTTTGAACCTTCTTTTGATTTCCTACTAACGATTGAACTTCTTTTACTAGAAGCTAAAGAATTTCTTTTACTACCACTTTTAAGACCAAATTTATTACCACTGAGTAATCCACTTAAAATCAATTTCTTTTGTCTTTTCTTGACCAGATTGGCACGATCAACTAACATTTGTTTTTCAGTGATATTAGCACTTAGTAAAGTTTCAGTAATACTATTTTTACTATTTCTTTTCTTCTTTTTATCGAAATTTTTAGCAATGCCTAATGGAACCACATCAAAATCTGGAGAATTTTCGCTAATTCTAGATGGAGGACTTAAGGAATCATTTTGAGGAGAAGGTTTTGAGTTATCAGATGGGGTAATATGCCCTTGTAGACTCCCCAAAGTATTATTTTTTGCCAAAGTAGCAGTTCCCACGATCACTGTTTCTGCTGCAATGGTTTTAAAGTAATCAGAAGGATTTTTAAGATTATCAGTACTTTGCACAGCTCTTTGTTGACGAACTTTTTGATTATGGTCATCAATTTCTGAGCCACTAGAATTTGGTTGACTTCCTGGAACTGAAGGAATCGCAGTTGATGGAGGAGGTCCAATTGAACCGGCTTGAAAAATTGATGCATCTTCAACTTCAGGGGTTGAAGCATCAAAAACCTTTGATAAAGTTGTAGCTGCAAGGTTCAATGGAGGAGTATAAAATTGATCCTCACCTGCAGTTGAAGAAGAAACCACGGATTGACGAATAAAGTCTCTTTCAGGAAATTGATTAGAAGAAGAAGAAAAAGGTGGATCATTAATGTGTCTCGCCAAATTCATTCTTGGAAATTCGTAACCAATTGGAGATTCAAATCTCTTAAGATTATTAGTAGTGAAATTCTGTTGAATAATTTTGGACTTGACTTGATTTTGGGATCGTGCTATTTTATCTTCATCAGAAGTAAGAGTATTGCCAATAATTGCTTCAGTACTTTTGATTAAATTTTCATTAATATTACTAATTCCAATAGCATTTGATAGAGTACCAGCATTATAAGTAGAAAATCTATTTGATTTAGCATTGAACCCATAATTTAATCCATTGATACCTGAAGTTTCGTATTCTAATGAAGGAGAACGTAAAACGAATCGATCATTTTTGTCCCAATCAGTATATTTAACTTGAGATCTTAAATCTGGATTCATTTTTAACAATTGGTGAAAAACATTTTTATTTACGTTTTTTTTCACTTTTGGAGATCTAAGGATTTTTGAATTAGTAATTAATTGAACACTATAAGAGCTTGAATTATCATCAACAATTTTTTCAACTTCTTCTTGAGTTCTTTGAGAACTCCTTGATGCTTGTTTTTGATGAGTTTTCCCCAAATTAATCAAATTTTTGAATTGTTTTGGAATAACAATATCTTCATTACTCATTTTTCTAATATGATTTTTCATGATTTCTTTTCTTTGCTCTCTTGTTAATGGTTTTCTTTTTCTGAAAATAAATCTAGGATGTTTTTTAGATGAAACAGTTCTTTCCAATTTTTTAGTTTTGATTTTGTGATTTTTCAATAATTCTGGTTGATTGATTCCATAATATTGATATAATGTATCTTGAGATAGATTCAATCCAAAATTTAATAAATTAACTGGAGCAATATCATATTTAATAGATTCTGATTTATAAACTGAGTCAATCTTATCATATAATGCTTTTCTATCACTATAAGTAGCTTTCTTCAATTGAGATTTGGAAGTTTTTAGGCGCTGACGAACGTGCGGCGCCACGCCGGGGCGGGCTCAAAAGAAGAACTAAAAGAAGAAGTTAAACATGAGGCAAAAGAAGCACCAAAAGAAGAACTAAAGGAGGAAATTGAAGAGAATATAAAGGAAGATATCATGGAAGAGCCAAAAGAAGATGATAAAG
>JBAKFZ010000159.1:0-31184 GCA_037355385.1 Saccharomycopsis sp. FM-2023a
AAATAATTAATTTGTTAATAAACTTATAACAATAAGACACCAGCAACACCAGCTAAGGCAACGGCACCAGCAGCTAATTTGTTAGCAGCACCAGTTTCAACAGATGGAACACTAGTGTTAGCAGCTGGAGCAGTAGCAGTTAATGGACAGTAAGTGGTGAATTCAGTAACAGTACCTTCAACAGTAGAAGTGACAACAGTAACACCAGTGGTGACTGGAACAGAAGAACATTTGTTTTCTTTACAAGAAGTAATAGTCAAAACGGTGGTAGCAACTTCATCGGTAACAACAGCGGTGGAAACGTTGGAGTAAGCAGCAGAGGCAACAGAGACTAAGGCAATAAGAACTTGGGCGTACATTTTGAAATTAAGCGAGTGTAAAGAGTTAAGAGGGAATCAAACGAGTGTGAATTGATGATGAGAGTAAAAAAAAAATTATTGAAATTTAATGGAGGATCTTAGCCCTATTTATAATTGTTAACTGAAAAATTTCCGAAAATCTTTATTTACATTCAACCGAGGACAGGGGCGTAAACAAACACGCCCAATTGGGATGATCCATCCCTTCCGCACCCAATCAGGAATTTTTGCATCCCCGATGGAGCGCGTTGGTAAACAAAACTTGCCCAAACTCACTCAATGTGGACAGTTAGTTGGTTGTCAATAAACAAGACAATTATCAAGAAAAACTGTCACATTGATTAGAATTGGGATGAAGAAAAAGACGGCGAAAACGTTGGCTGATCAGAGGGTTGAACTAAATTTAGATTATAAAAAAGTAAAATTGATGTCTCAGCTCTTGACAACAACAGTTCCATCATTTCTTACTAAGCCTCTTATTGACAGTTTCTCAGCGATGAGGTGATCATTTTCGAAAATAGTTGACATTATTTGACTTCGATCGAGATTCTTCCCTTTTTGATTTTTGATTTGATTCATAGAAAACTGCTTCTCAATTGGGGTCAATATCCCATGAGTTTATATTTATTCATGTACTGTTTCTTTTAATTCCCTCTCCTAATTCATCCACCTTGAAACTGTTTTGGGATGCATGCCATTTTTGGTGACAAAAACTACGAATTCGTTTCAAAAATATTCACCATGAATAAACTTACCACACTAATTTCTTAAATTTCTTGACGTTCACTGCTTGGTACTCATACTCTTTCAAATCGTTTCAAGCTGCTGAAAAGTATTCATAAACAAATTGCAAACACAAGGTTAAATGAAATGATTATTTCTTCTTTAAGTTAGCCAGTTCCGAATGTTTTTGTTTTTTATTTACCTTTTTCCATTTTTTCATCTTCGCTTATCAATAATGTATAAATAAATCAACATTGTATAAACAAATCAAATAATTTTTATATACATTGTTGTTGTTTAGTGACAATTAGCTTTTTTAACAATAGATTTATTTTTTGGCATCACTATTACAAATCATTCGACATTTTGCCGGATCTAATCTTCAAAATTTAATTATTATGAAAATTTAAAGAAAATTCATAACCATTTTGATTGAAATTTAGATATATTAAACCATACATACCCCTTTTGTAAATCCTCCTATTTATTTGTATTTTCTCCTATTCTGCCCTTTTATTCTCATGCTTCAATGCATAAATTTTATATTCATATTCAGCTATTTTTTGAAATTAAATCTCAAAAAACTACTTTCTTAACAAGTAAATATGTGTACAAGCAACAAGACCGAGTTATTAGTCAAATACTATTACGAGAAATTTTAATAAATTTAAATAATTTTGAGAAAAATTTCTTCCAAAAAATAACGACACCAGCAGGACTCGAACCTGCGCGGGCAGAGCCCAAAAGATTTCTAATCTTTCGCCTTAACCGCTCGGCCATAGTGCCTTAATTGAAAATTATATTTTTATTACCTTACCATACACACAAAATAACAAGGTTAATATGCTTTCTTAAGAGTTTTGGGTTTTTATGTGGATGCTCTTGTGTTAATCTAACTTTCTGGGCTATGTTTTTTTTAAAATTGGTAGAGATATGATCGTTTAAAATTTTTTGTATGCATAAAAAATGATAACATATTGTAATTAAGTTGATTTAATTATAGTAATCCAAACACTCTTTTTCAGCTAGATAATAACTCTTCACTACTGAATAAAAATGGAACTGTAACCCCATCAAAATTTTGAGGAGTATAGTCGATCAATATTCGATAATGATTTGTTAGTATAAAACCACAGACTTTGAACTTATATTATTTTTTAGATTTTGAAATGATCTTGGAAAAATTATATCTACTTCATACATCATTTTTCAACCATCAACATAACTTCTACAACTTAATTGAGGTAAGAGTCACTTATTCAAATAATTATATACTAAACTACCTGATTATAAAGTGATTATATCAATCTGTTTACCCCCTAATGTTACGAAATATACTGAATGTGTAAGTTCATTACTATTTACATCTCACAAAGGTAACTAAAATAAGTTTCATCTACTAGAATGGTAACGTTTATAAATATTTTATTGGTGCATTTATAATTTTCATGAATAGAATTGATAAATTAGTTCTTTTAGCAATATATAAGTACTATTAAAACAATTGCGAGATTTCAATTTTTTGAGAACAGAATCTTCTTATTTGTTTAAAGACTTATCGTGGTCAGATTATGAAAGTTAGATCAGTGAATGAATGATCTTCATAAATACATTCTTTGAATGAAACATTACTCACCTACATGATTACAACAATTTTTGAAAATTACAAAATTTTAAAACGGAATATAAATTCATTGGAATAAACATAAACAATAATTTCATTGAAATATACAAAAAAATGTCATATAATTATAAAAATTTTGAAAAAAACAAACTAACTTGAAATTAAAATATAATTGGTAATTTTATCAAACCTTTCATTTAATAAATTGATTTCAATTAATAGTAACTCATTAGCTAAATCTTTATTATTTTCTAATAGTTTCAAAAAGTTATTATTTGATAATTTATAAATTTTTGAATCTTTTAAAGCTGTTATATTAACTTGTTTGAAATTGGATTTTTTAAATTTTGAACCAAGAGAAGCAAATGCAGTTTTTGGTAATAAGGTTTCATAAACTTTTTCTTGATTATTAAAATCATATTTTAGTTGAATTAATCCTGATTCCACAATACAAAAATAACCTGCATCATCAGGATCATAAATTGTTGAAGAATTTAATGAAACTGGTTCTAAAAAAGGTAACAACGGTTTCCAAAATGAATCTGGTTTAGGTGGAAGAATTCCTTGAAAAGTTTTTTGTAATAATGTAATTAAACTTGATTCTTGGGCATTCAATGAAGAATTTCTTGGTTTTGATGAAGTTGAAGTTGGTAAAGGATTTGGATTTGAAATTTGAGGCGTTGCTAAAGTTGATGGATTCAATAATGATACATTTTCATTAGATGAATCATATTCATTAACGGATTTTGTGATCGCATTTATAAGATTTCTTTGACGAGGTGATCCAAATACATTAGGATTATTCATTAATGACATTGGATTTAAATAAGATTCAGTCAAATTATACTTATATTCATCTTGAGTAGGTTTATTCATTTTGATTCCTCTAGGAATTCTTGGAGAACTTGGTGATTGGCTAATGTTATTATTGTTATTATTGTTATTATTAATTGATCCATAATTAATTATAGAATTTGATCTTGATTTATTGTTTTTATTTTGTTTCATATTATAAATTGTAATTAAATATTCATTTTCACACCATTCAAGAGCAGAATTTAAATCATGGAATAATTGAGGATTTGAATCAGAATGTTGATCAATTATCCCAACTGTAAATAAACTCTTGAAAATTGCATCAGTTTTAATTGATGAAACAATCAAAAAACAATTATTTTTAGTAGCAAAAGTTCTAATATTTTGTAAACCTTCAGCAGCAGTGTAATCAACGGTTAAAACAGAATTTAAATCAAGAATCAAATAACGAAAGTTAGATTCATTATTTTCTAAAAATTTCATTTTGATATCTTTTTCAATTTTTCCAATTGATCCAAAAAAAATATTACCTTGTAATTTAACTACTAAAGTTTGACTACCAACATTTCTTAAAAATGTATTAGTTAAATTATTTCTCTTGATTGTTGATCTAACATTTTCACCAGTGAATTCTTTTTTGATTGGATTTTGTTTAGCATTTTCAACAATAAATGAAATAAAAGCAATTAAAATCCCCAAAATAATACCATAAACAAAATCTACTAATCCCATAGTAACAATAATCACAATAATGGTTAAGTAATCAAAAGTTGGTAATTTTTCATAACTATCATATAAACTTTCTTTCATTAATTCGTAACCTAATAAGAAAATTAAAGATCCAACAACACAAACTGGAATAAATTTTATTAAAATTGGACCAATAAACATAACAATTGCTGTACTTATAGCTAACAAAATACCCGCAAGTCTTTTATCTCCAGCTCCAGATTTAATAAATAATAATGAATTAGAATACACCAAATAATTTTGAATTGAGCCACATAAACCTGATAAAAAATTAGAATAGCCATGAGCTAATAATTCCCGATCTAAATCTAATTTATCATCATTGCCTGTCAGAATGGCCAAAGCAGGAACATTAATAGGAACATGTAACATTCCAAAAAAAGTTAAAGCAAGCATAGTTGGTGATTGTTGGAAAATTAATCTCCAATGAACTTTTGAAAATTTATAAAGTGACCAAAAATGATACCAAGCCTCATGTGTTTCTGTTGTTGAAATCATATTAGATGAAGTAATAACTGCTTGAACATCAAAAATAAATCCATTATCTCTAGCTTTTTGTAAATCCCAATTTGGATTAATCCAAATTATTAAATGAATGAAAGCAAAAACTATCATAAAATACACTGGTAAAAGTAATGATTGACCAGAGAGTTTTTTACTAAAGGCTTGAATTAATACTAAAATGATTGTAATAAATAGTGAGGAAAACCATTTAATAAAGTTAATACCAGTAAATAAATATTGTAAAGTTTCCCAATTATATGCAAAACTAGTTGATAATCTTGATGTGACTTCAATTCCCGTAACTACTAAGAAATAGCCAACCCCACCAATGGAACCAATTAAAATATGACGAGGGAAAAAGGAAATCGCCTGACCAAGTTTAAATTTACCCAAACAAAAAAACACTAATCCGGTCATTAAACAACTAATACAATAACAAACAATAGTAGTAGCCACAATTGCTTCTTTATTTTTGAAACTGTCATCAGTTCCAATAGAATTCATAATATTAATGGCCATTGAATGGAAAAATGGGGTCACCTCAATCATTTCTGAACCAATTGCTGACTTAAAAGCTGAACCTCCAAGAGAATAAACCAATTGTGATATAATACAAGACACATAAAACATTGACAATCCCGTTGGACCAAGATCAGAAAATAAAGGTTGATTAATGGGGAAAATAATCATTCCATAAGATAAAGCGTCAAGAACATTTAATAACAATCCAAGAAAAACTGAAGGAAGTAAATGCAAAGACTCTTGACCAAGTTCGATCAAAGGTTCAAAAACTGAAGATCTTGAAGCAGAACCATAACCATCAATTGGAAGGTTTGAATTAGGAATGGTAGATGAATTATTATTAATATTCATAAGTTTACTAGAAACTGATCTATTGATTTTTTTAGTGAAATTTATCAAACTTGAAGTTTTTGAAGAAGGTTTGGGAATATTATTAAACTCAAAATATTCATCTCCATTATTGTTGTTATTAGTATTGCCCAAAAGTGTATTGAAAGACTCCAAATCAGGATTTGATTTTAAATGATCAGAGTTGATATTACTTTGAGGAGAGATATTTGACTCAAAAATAAAAGAATCTTCCATATCGTTATTAATTGACTGATTTCCCAAACTATTAGCATCAGAGAAGTCAATTGAAGCCAATTCTGCGGTTTTTTGATGGATAGTAAGTTCATTATTGATCAAATCCTCGTTTTCTTCGTTATTATGGGGCTGATGAGGATGAGCATTGATTTCGTCAACTAATACAGGAGTTGCTGTAGGGGCGGTACCAGAAAGCACCCTTGACAGTCTATTGAAATTGTCTACTGGCATCTTTTTCAATTGGAGAAACAGCAAAAGGAAGAAAGAAAAAGGAAAGGAATTTTGTATGCATGCCTTTTAATGCTGGAATTTTAATTATCAGTTTTCTATTGATTTTTTATCGCAATCTAAAAAAATTTTTGGTTACGAAGCCCCCTTTAATCAACCACTAAGTTGAAGTTTACAAATGGTCAGAATTCAAAATTCCAACTCTTAAGGGCTGATTTTATTGGTTTAAATGATTTTCTGAAAAGATTATTCATTATATTTGGCCAAATTTAATATTTTTCAAATTAATTGTAGTATATTACTATCAGACCTTTTCTCTTCTCCGCAAGCGAGAAGCTGTCAACTAAATGGGCGATCTTTCTTAATTTGAAAATTTCGTAACAACATTAATTTGATTGATTTCTAATGAAATAACAACGTCTAAAGAGTATGAGACAACTAAAACACAAAAAGAGGAAAAAAAACAAACAAAAACTATATACACAACTCAGGTAAGAATGGATAAAATTGTCAATAACTTGTTCATCCCGTCAACTTGTGACATGGCACTAGTATCACCACATTGTCCGGCAGCAACCGTGAAAACATTTGGGATTTTTTTCTCTCTTGACAAGTTATTGCAATATTCAAAAGCTGGTTCAGTAATGGGGTTACTAGTAGAAATATAAATCATCAAATCAATGATACTCGAACTGCTTGATTTTTTGAATGGTATCATTTCAAATTCTGGTTGAGAAATTGGCGAGGAATTAGTTGATGGACTCAATAATCTGACTTTGTTGAAATTGATTTCTCCCTTTTCATAATACGATAAAATTGTAGTTAAAGCCTTAACAGGTAAATCAATTTGTTGAATAACCACCATCTCATTGATCGCTGTTGCATGAACTCCTTCTTCACTAAACATTTCATTAATATGAGTAACACAATCACTAATAGTCGAAATTGCTCGATATTTATCTTCACAATTTTCAAAATGAAATCTAATTGTAGATTCTTCAATTTCTAAGTATGATCCTGGTAATCTTTCACTCATTGAATTCATAACTTCAATTGCAGAATCCATCCAAACTGATTCTTGATCATTATTAACCAATGAAATCCAATTAGTATTAATTTTTGGTAACTTAATGTAAGCACCATTTTCACTAATTAATCCAATATTGTAAATTCTGCCATACATTAAATCCAAATCAGATTTTTTCATATAACTCATAATAAAAATAATATTATTTGGAACACTAGCCAATTCAGAAACAACCGCCATTTTAGTATTTGATGAAGTCATCAATTTATCAGTTCCTGAAACAAGAGTATCAAAATCCAAAATAAATAAACGTTTATTATCATTTTGGGGGGAATCTTTTAATTTTAATTTATTATAGGTACTGATGAATTGACTTTTTTTAAGGTCAATTGATTTAGTTTGTCTTCTTTCTTGTTGTTTATTCCAAGAAACTTGAATTTGCTTCAAAGATTTTTCAACCCAAGCATAACAATTCTTTTCCAATAAAACATTATGTAAATTATTCCAACGTTCAAACTTTTCTTCTTTTGACATCGTTAAAGCATTAAAAATTTGATTAGAAATTTGTTTCAAATCCCATGGATTGATCAATAATGCTCCTTTATTGAAAATATAAGCTGAACCTGTAAACTCAGATAAAATCAACGGTGGTTTATTTTGTTCAGTTGCCACAATAAATTCATGACAGGTTAAATTCATTCCTTCTCTCATAGTAGAAACAATAAAAGTATCAGCAATACTGATTAAAGCTAAATATTGTTGAAAATCAATATCCTGATGTAAAAAAACTACTGGTTGAGAAATTGTGAAATTTTTTGATAATGAATTAATTCTTTCAACAATTGATATGATTTCGTATTCTAAATCAGCATCTGAACTATTTGATTTCAAACATATTTGAATTAAAGTAGTTTTATCAACATATTCAGGATGTGTTTTTAAAAACATTTCATAAGCAAGTAATTTTTGTTTAACCCCTCTTAATCTATCTAACTTATCACGATTAACAATCAACTTTTTACCTGCGTATCTTTCTTGAATTAATTTTTTTAAATCATCAACAACAGGGTCTTCAATTTGAAGGGCTAATTTTTTGGCATCAATTCCAATTGGATTTGAGAAAACTTCAATAAATTTACCATCATATAATAGACCATCATTACTATTAACCACATCAGCTAACAAAATTCTATTACAAGTTTGCATAAAATGTCTGCAATATTCAGGGATTTGGAATCCAATTGAATTAGCTCCTAACATTCCATTTAACAACTTTTTTCTTTGAGCAAGACATCTAAAAACTTCTGATGATGGGAAAGCAGCATGTAAAAAGAAACCAATTTTTGCTTCAGGACCTAATTTTTCTCTTAACATTTGAGGAACTAATAATAAATGATAATCATGAATCCAAATAACATCACCTTTTTTATAAACTTCCACAATTTCATCAACAAAAAGTTCATTTAACTTTTGATAGTATTTCCATGAATGATCTTCAAAAGCTTTTGATTTAGCATCATCTGGAACTTGATAATGTAAAGTTGGCCATAAAATTTGTTTACAAAAATTACTATAAAAACCTTGGAATGTAAAATCATCTGGGAAAACCGCAATTGAATCATATTCTTTAGCTAATTTATCAGAAATATCTAACTTAATTTGATTTGATAATTCATCGGTTGCCATTCCAACCGTTCCAACCCATTTAACATTCTTGATAACTTTTTCTTCAATTGAAAAATTAATGGCATTTCTCAAACCACCATTACCTTTTGCATATGGAGTTATTGTCCAAGGAGCAGTATCAAAGATATTTTCATTATGTAAAATATTACGACCAATATTTGGACTAGAAAATCCTCCAAATGGAACATATTTTTCTTCACAATGAAAATCATTATCGTCAATAACTGCTTCATCATCATCACTACCAAATGAAAATCTAGCTAAATTACTAGATCTATCACCAGATTTTGGAATATTAGTAGCAACCAAATTTTTTTGTGACGCAACTCTTAATAAATTAGCAGAACTTGAACCCTGACTTCTTTTTGGTAAAATTGAAACATTTCCAGATTTAAGATTATTGGTGGATGTTCTACTGACCCCTTCAACCACACTAGCACTAACGGCAGGATTAACAATTTCTGCTCTTGATCTAGGCTGAATATAAGAGAATGATTGATTTCTTCTCAAAATATATGATTTATTGGGATGCCTAACCGTATCCACTTCTGTTTCTCCCAATGGGGCAATACCTTTCAAATTACTTGAAGACTTTAACAGATTTTTATAAAAAAAATCTTCATTATTAGGAGGAGAATTTTGAGGAGAAGAATCAATATTGAAACCACTGGTAATTGGAGAATTAGAAAAACTAGCAGGGGTACTAGGAGGTGCGAGGATTGGATTTTTTTGTTTGGTTGTTTTACCTGCTTCAGAGATTAAAATTGGTTTTGTTTCTAAGTCTTTTGAGGATCTTGATGAAGAACTTTTCTCTTCTTCGTCAGTGATATTCGTAAGACTGCTTCCTTTGGATCCATTGATCTCAAAATGAACAGTATAAGGAAGAAATCTAAAAAATAGGTGCTTGTTAGAACTGGAACTAGTTTGGTAGTTGAAAAACACAAGACGATACTTACAATGATACAGTGAGGATCGCCATGGCTATTGACACAATTGTCTGAGTAAGAGGATGGGAGCTGAGGATAAAATAGGAGATTTGGAAGAAGAAGAAGAGGAAGAAGAAAAGGAAGTGAAGGAAGAAATGGAAGGCCTTTGACACTTCTTCTATTTGCTTCTTCTAACGGAGGCCAAGGCTACGAACCAACATATGCTCATTTAGGCCAAACATGACTTTAAAGGCCAAAATAAGCAGAAACTGAAATCGAAGTGTGTTGAGATTGAACAGAGACTCTAAATATCTTTGGGACCAGTTTTTCTATACGATATTCGCTATCGTGGGATGATTTTATGGCAAGTTGGCACCTCTCAGCCCAAGTCATCGGGGGAATTCTAAAAAACACAAAATGAAAACACCTAAAGATCAGCAAATTGGAATAGTTATGGAATGGCTTTATGACTCCCATTGTCATCTTTCGCCAAATAGTTTTAGAAATGACTCAGAAGACTTGATCAAATGTATTAAAGATTGTTCTCAGAATCATAAAGTCAAAGAGTTGGCCTTGATGTCAACTAATCAATGTGATATTCTTTTGGTTAAAAAAATCAGCGATAATAATAATAAAAATGATCCAATTAAGATAATTCCTTGTTTTGGGATTCATCCTTGGTACAGTCATGTGTTCAAGTTTGACAATATTACGAAACGAGAACATTATACAAAAATATTGAAAGGTAAAATCAAAAAAGAATATTTGTTTGATGATCTTCTAGATAATCTCCCAGAGCCTTTGCAAACTGATTCATTTTTCTCAAAGATTCAAAATTATATCACTGAATCAAAAAATCAAGATAAAGTTATCATGATTGGAGAAATTGGAATTGATAAATTGTTTCGAATTCCCTGGTCAGGGCTAGGCAATACTATTGAGAATCTTATTAAAGATGACTCACAAATCACCGCTAGTATATCCCCATTATCTCCATATCGAGTCACTGTGGATCATCAAATTAAAATGTTTCAATATCAATTAGAATTAGCCCTGAAAAACAATCTTCCAGTCTCTGTTCATTGTGTCAAAGCCCATGGTCAGTTACATTCAATTATCATAAATATTCTATCTAATCAAGTAAATTTGATTCCAGCAATATGTCTTCATTCATATACCGGATCATTAGACCAGGCAAGAATTTGGATTAATTCTCAAACAAAAAAAAATTTACCTACTACAAAAATTTATTTTTCTTTTAGTGATGTTTTGAATTCTCCTTGCGATCATAGTGATGAATCAAAACAAAAAAACGGATTCTCTTTTGAAGAATTGATAAAGTTTTTACCCGATGATGTAATCTTAATAGAAACAGATTTATCAATTGATAAATTCTTCAAGGATAATGGGAAAAATATTGATAAACATTATGAGTATTTAAACAAAATCTTTCACAACATTTGTAAGATTAAGCAATGGGATTTAGAGACTGGTTTGAGAATCTTGAGAGACAATTGGAATAACTTTGTGAATTCTGGAAACTTTACAAAATAGAATTAAAACATAAAAATGGTATTCTTAATAGAAAAACTTTTAATAGCAGCTCATTAATTCGTAAAATAAATAACTTTATAAAATAGAAAATTAACAAAAACAAAAAAATTAAAACAAAATCGTTAACTGAAAGACTGTTCTCTTGAATGACCCCTTGATTCTCTTCTAGAAGGGGCTCTAGATTGTGACCTAGATTGTACTCTAGACTGTACTCTAGATTGATTTTCAGAATTTGATGTTGATTGAATACGAGATGTAACTCTTGATGGATTAATACTATTAAATTGAGAATTGACTCTAGATTTACCATAAGTTCTAGCCAATCTGAATGTTTTCAGAATTTCTGGCTCAACTGAAAACGCTCCGTTCATAATTTGGTAAGTTCTGTGAGAATTATAATGAATGTTATTATGATGATTGAACAAATCTTTTAAAGAAGTATTACTGGTTGACCTTTTGGCATGTAAATCTTTCAAAACTGTAAAACTGACTGATTTTTTGAAAAGACTTTGACTTGAATTATTGAAACTTCTATTTCTAAAATTATTTGTTGATGGTTCAACTTCTAGTTGTTTCAGCAGCAGAATTCTTGCTTTATCAATTTGTGATTCGATTTCGTTATCCTCAATATCATCTTCATCACCACCAACAGTGAACATTAATTTTTGCAGCGTTAACTTTTCACTATTTAAAGTAGATTGTCCACTTGCTGATTTTAAACTACCATACAAAGATTCTCTCAAAGAATTTAACGCTTTTTGACGTTCTTCTTCTGATTCATCATCCAGATATTCTTCCTCGGTTGGAATGGTATCATAACTTGGTACCAAATTAGTGAAATATGAAGTACTTGAGGAATTAGAACTGGTAAGAGAAGGGCGATTAGAGAATGAACTATTTGAAACCCGTGACAAACTGTGACTTGATTTATTTGGGTTTAACCATGAATTGACTGAGAGATGTTCCAAATCAACTCTTGCTTCTTCATTAACAATAAAACATGAACTGATAATTGATCTCATATTATTAGAAACATGATTCCAGTAACTTGCAGGCTCATAAGAAAAATCAGCGCTCAAAATAGCAGTTTTAGTTTCATCATCAGTTTCACAATCAAATGGCATATAACCGCAATACAAAAAATACATTAAAACTCCAAGCGCCCAAACGTCAATTGGATAACTATAATGTTTTCTTTGTAAGATTTCTGGAGCCATGTAACTTAAAGTACCACATAAAACATTGGAAAAATCAATGGAGGATCCTGAATCTTTTTGATTATCATTTTCATGAGCAAAGGTAGATAAACCAAAATCACCAATTAAAATCTCAAATCTTCTATTACTATATTTGAAAAAAATATTTTCAGCTTTGATATCTCTATGGATAATATGATTTTTTTTTAAAAATAGTAAACCAGAAACCACTTGATGGATGATTTTAATACCGTCTAATTCGTTTCTATAACAGCCTTCATTGACAATTTTATCGAACAAATCACCACCAACCGCCAAGTCAGTAATTAAATAAAAACTTGAACTGGTTTCAAAATAATCTTTTAAAGTTAATAAGTATTTTTGACCATCGTTATGATCTTCATTTGGTTTAGACATTTGAGCCAAAACTTTGAATTCATTTTGAATTAGCTTGATTTTACTTCTGTTATTGACTTTGTTTATTTTCTTCACCGCAAAGTGAGTACCAGAATCAATATGTTTGCACTCGTACACTTCCGAAAACGAGCCAGTTCCTAGACTTTGGTGGGAAAGGATGTACTTGCAAGGCGAGATATGGGCATGATACTCTTTACTTTGAGAAGGTTTGGGATTGTTAAAACTTGAAATCAGTGGCCAGATGATGTGGTTGAGTTTTTGTGATACAAGCATCGTTTGGGTTAAAAAAGAAAAAGCTAAAGGATAGCTGTTAATAATAACAGGAGACTTGGGAAAACAAAATGAGAAATTAAAGGAAGAGAGGGCTGCGTTGTATTTATATTTAGTTTGAAACTTGCTCTGGTGTAGAAAAAGAAAGATAATTTTTTTAGAAAATTACGGTCGGAGAATTTTCATTTCTCCTTCAATAGATTTATCCGACCGGATAAACTTCCTGAATTGCAGCACAATTTATGGAGAATAGGGGGCTGTCACCAGCCAACCCTTCTCTTCATCGTCGATTCCACTACCAAACAGCGAAACCATCAACTTGATATTAAACCTGTTCGCAATTCAGAAACACTTTCTTCTTTCATGACCAGCACATATTAGAGTGTCGTTCGGCAAAATTCGCAAATTGGGGTGGTAGTGGGGTACCCCAGGGTGGAGAAGCTGGGGGCTGCGGGAAGCCCACGGGCCGGAAAAAAAGATCATGACTTGGTCAAGTCCATTAATTTCGCCAAATGATGTAACGTTATCAATATCTTGTTAAACCCCGTGGTGCGCTACAGACATGACTACCACAAGATCACAATTTTACAAGTATAATAGTCAAGTAAACTTTTTGTATTCTCAATTATTTTGTCAAATCTCCCAAAGGGACTACAGAAGGCCTGCCATGAGCACATTGAAATGGGAAATAACAACCACCCAAATCATTGATTATTTTTTCACATTCTTGAAACTTCAAACTATCACCAAACATGATTGATGATCTACAAGCTTTTGAATTGATGGCATCCACAATAGTGTTTGGAATCGAAGAAATCCAATTCCACCATTGATCTGTTGAAGGTATAAACTGTAGCTTTCTTTTCTCTAACAAATCAAAAGAATGTTGGATTAATAAATTTTGTAAAACCTCTGGTTTTTTGATTTTTTCAAACAATATCTCTGGTAATTTATTAAGTGTTAGTTTGTCATCTTGTATAACAAACAGTATACCCCATATTGCGAAATTATCCTGATAATCGCTAATTATTTTGATTTCTTCACATGTTAAGCTCAAAGGTACTGACTCAACATCTTCACCTAATCTGCAGCCATTATTCATATTGAACATTACCCAATCAGTGAACTCTTTAAAATACCGTTCTACCCTTATTCTTTCATCGCAAGCATGTTGGTCAACAATAAATAATATAGGTTCATGACATTTTATCAAAATGAATTTTTTATCAATTTGTGAAACCACTTTAAATGATTTTAAGACATCTTTTGTTAATTTGAATTTTGTAACTTCTTTGAAATGTTCACTTTTTTTAATTTTGAAATCTGATCTTAAACCAAAAGTTTTGATATTGACATTGATTCTTTTAGAAACTTTTTTATGATTTTTATCACTACATGAAAATCTCCCCAATACTTCTGTATGATTGACTTTCCCAACTTTCGTGTTAGACCCAAATATTACCTTTGCCGCAGCTAAATCAACTGAATCATTGAACTTTTGAACTTTTTTAATCGGACTAAATTTAAAACCTAAATATTCTTTAAAAGTTCTCAACACCAAACTTTTAATTCTGTCAAGATCAGCAGAAACCATAATTTGTTTAGCAGGGTCTTGTAATAAATCATTGATACTTGAAGGTCCATCAATTTTAATTGCAAATACTGGATATTTGACAACAGTTTTATTGGTGAAGGCTTGATTGTTTTCTCTTTCAACAAATAACTTCCCAATTTCTTTGAAAATCAGTGGTTCGATAACTTTCCTCTTATTCAAATAAATGAAAGAAAACTTTTGAGAGTAAGATGAACTCTTTCCTATAATCCCATTTATACCAAATTTCCCATCAGAATTTTTACTCAAAGGTTCAAAATCGGTCAACCCATAAAGAGACTTGAATACAGATTTTATAGAGCCTCCAGCTTGACATATTATCTGGCACAGTGAAAATAACTTGAAACTGACATTTGCATTAACAGCGGCCAAGTTGAAAATGACTTCTTTGATGTCATTAATAAATTTTGAACTGTTGCTATTAATGAGCTTCTTTCTGACAGGAACATTATCAAATAATCCAGTTATTATAATAATCGTTCCGGAATCCTGAATATGATTCAAAGGTAACCGCCCAAATAGTTCATCAACATATTCTTCAATTGGAATGGCGTTCGTTAAAACTCTATCTCCTTTGTAAAATGTCATAAGATATGGAGTTTCTAAACATTTCACCTTTGAAATAATCTTGATGTTGGAAATCATCGCCAACGAGTTTAAGGCTTCTCCACGAAAACCATAAGTATCATTACTCAACAAGTCCTCTAATCTATTCACTTTGGATGTATAGAATCTGTTACCCACATTTTCTAACTCTCTGTTGCTTATGCCAACGCCGTTATCCACAATCATAAAAGAAGATTTTGGATAGTCCACAGTACAGTTGATTCGGGTAGCGCTACCATCAACGCTATTCTCCATACACTCTCTGATGGCATCTGGCAAACCGTGGATAACTACTTGAGATCTTAAGACTTTTTGGATATCTGGACTAAGAGCTTTTAATGGCATATCATATTGTGTTTTGCGTGATACAGAAAGAGCGTTTGTAATTTTTGATGTCAAATTTTTTGTGCTCTTAGAAAAAAAAGATGTCCTTACAACAGCTCTTTTGGATATATTTATATTACTGAAATATGGCCAGGTTATAAATAATCTTTGAAACAAGAGAAGTGAAAAAGGCTAACATTTGGGATCAGAAGTATTTATGTATTGTGTTATTCCCTTTTCAGAATTTTAAATGTCAGTTCAACTTTTTTTTTGAAACACTTTCAAAGTGGATTCTACGATTTAAAAATTAGATATTAAAAAGAACATGAACATTTATTTATACATTGAGTAAGACAATAATAAAATAGCTCAAATGAAGGTTTCGTAAGCAGCTGGAGCCAAGGTTTCTGGAGCGTTACCTTTAGCGGAAACGAAGTGAGCAGTTCTTGGTTGGGCTGGTTGTCTCTTTAATTGAACAGAAGAACCGGATTCTTTAGCAGCAAGTTTTCTGGCAGCATTTTCTTTGACACGGTTCAAGAATTCTTGACGACATTTAGAGTGTTTAACATGTTCAACTCTTAAGTTAACTCTTTTTTCAAGATATCTGGTACCAACAACTTTGTTAATGATAACACCGACAGAAGATTTGGTAACGTTATAAACAATACCGGTCTTGCCGTGGTAGTATTTGTGTGGCATACCCTTTTGGATGGAACCATTAGCTCTGATGTCAACAATGTCTCCGACTTTGTAAACTTTCAAGTAAGTAGATAATGGAATAGTACCATTCTTCTTGTAGTCACGTTGGAACATGTAACGTGTTCTTGATCTGTAACCATGACTATAAACATTGTTAGTATTGAGTCGTTTGAATAATAAAGAAGTTGTGAATCGTTTTTCCTGAAATCTTTCACCCTAATAAAACAATTATTTTTCATTATGAGTTGTCCTGGTAACCTGAGATTTATTTTGTAACGAGATTGATATGAAAAGCTTTTCATAAACTAACTGTAATTACTAACTCTTTTTGAATTTCAACTTGAATAATTTTTTACTATAATCAAAATCATTATATTAGATTTTTAACCGACTAAACAGTCATAACATTTCCAAGCTATTCTCATATATCATGTTTCATTTGATTTCGTTAAGTATCTTATTTTTCATCCGTTGATCTGTAATTGAAAATTATTTCCATTATTTAACATCAGAGTTTGACAATTTATTTCGATTGCTTTACCTAGTGGCTAATTTATTAACATGACGATCTCTTCTAGTTCTTTGAATAACCACATACCTTTTACCCATCTTGACTTATTACTTTTGTTATAGTTCTTCTATATTGTGAGAAGTCTGCAATCTTCAAGAGAAAAAAAAATTATATTATTGTGGAGAGAAAATGACAGACCTATAAAAATTTGCTTGTCACAGCAATATTTGTGCCCTACTGTCATGTGTATATCACGATGCAAAAAAAACAAAAATAAAAAGTGCGGATATTCCTGCTTGCTACACGGCCGTACCGCAAAATCAAAAGAAAACCTCACACTGTTTTTTTTGTCTAAGTTCAAATTGTGCGAGGTTTAGAATTGTGCTAGGTTAAGCCAAACACGAATTTTTTAAGACTTTCACTTGTACGACGCGGCCGCGCTGCGGAGTGCCGCCTGGGTTTTCCCTATTATAGAGTTACAATAATAATAAAACAATTTTCTCGCCAAATTACGAATTTTATGAGATGCCTTGAATCATCTTCTTTTGAATTTACTTGGTGTATATTGCAAAGGGGAAACAACTCAAGTTAATTCTGTATGTGAATGATATGTAAATGGTACATTGCAAACCAAGATCCCAAGCGTCAATGAAACTATAAGGACCCCCAATATAGCCAAGTAAGAGATATATAATTCGAAACTAGACTGTTGACTTTTTTTTGAGAATATTAAAAAACAGCAACAAGGTAAGTTGAACATTATTGACCGCTGAGGTTTTTAGATCAAATGGTTATGTGATCCAATGCACAAATCAGCTGAAGCTCTGCATGTTGAAGTCCATAAAACCAATAACATGCAGAATTGGAGGTAAAACTTATTCAAATATTCTGGAGCCTTTCAAGTTAGCTGAACTTTCAAACTAAGTTGTAGTTCACTTTCGAAGTAATTCCATGATCCTCTCCCAAACTTCTCTGGAAAGCAATAGATGAGTCTGAAACAAATAACTAAAGTCCCCTTCATTTGGACTTATATCAATCTCCAAAAGTTCTCTTTCCGGATATTCCTATTCTCCTTATACATCGCTGGACCGTGCTGCTTCTAATTGGCATGTGCATGATGCAGATGTAATTGAGAATAGCGGTATGGAAGGATATGGTTAGATCCATACGGAAAGAATGGATTGGGAACCCAAAATGGCTTAGAACAGGGAAGAAATAAAAAAAAAAAGAGAAAAGAATAGAGACGTTTTTAAAAAGGTCCCAAATTAAGCTAGTAGACAGATACATGGCTAAATAGTGGTGTGTTGTTAATAAAAAATTCTTATTCTCAAATTTGAATGAGTAAAGTGCATTTTGATTGTAAATGTAAGTGAAAAGATTTGTTCTTATGAGATTGGTCAGCTCAAACAGTTTTTCAGGTTTATTGTTGTGCTTCATACCAACTGCTTACAGTATTCTTCATGCTCCCTCCCTTGTTGATTGCTTTTTCAACCTATTTAAGGCGTTCTTTCTTGTTAAGGTGCGCATAATATGACAGCTTGCGCGGTTGCATTATACAGTTGGTGCAGACAAGCATGTAAATTTGGTTTAGTACTTTTGTAAACTCGCGAAGTTACTATTAGCCCTTGTGGTGGAGTTGGTAAAGATGGTTAGATCCAATCAAATCTCATGCTATTAGCTATATCGTGCAGGATCTGGTAACAAACCCCAGCGGATGCTTATTTCAGAGGATTTACAATTCCAAAGATTCTAGCTACAAAACTGGGTGGCTGAATAGAGAAATTTCTGGAAATTCTAAAAGGATTTCTCAGAATGTTGTTTCGATATCTTTTCAGAGCAATGTAACTTCTGTTTTAAAACGAATTTTTCACAATCTCAAATTGGCTGAACAATATCAAGATAAGGCTTCTCCGTTGCAGTTATGTGGATTTTGCTAATTAATTTATTCTATTCTTGAGAATCTTTCCATATGAGCATCTCAATAAAACTAGAACATATTAATCAAATTGAACCAAATGCTTAAGAGACATGTTCTATACAGTAATATTCACAAGACTAAGATAGTTGTTTTGATGGACACAAAAGTGTTTTTACCTTTGTTTACCCAAAACACTGAGCAAAGAGTGAAACCAAACGGTTTATTTACAAAAAAGAGACTCCAAAAAGTTTTCTTTAAAGAAACAATGCTTCTTTTCTGAAAATGAGGAACCCAAGAAAATTCTCAGGATTCGTAGATGCAAATAGTATCGGGCGAACGAGAAAATTTTCAAAACTCTTGAAATATTTTTTATTTTAGTATAGCACATTCCTAGACACTGGTAATTGATAGTTATTCTGGCTTCAACTAACCGTTTTCAATGTTTGTTTAGAGAGAAATCCTTAGTTTAGTAAGCTAATTATGATTTTCTTAAAAAAGGTTTACTATTATTGACTTGTCAGAATGAAAAATATACTATTGAACAGAATTTGGTTAAACAATTTAGTCAATAAGAAGCTCTAACAGTTATCCCACTTCAGAACCAAGTTTTTGCATAATAATGTTTTAATAAAAAGCTAAAAAAGCACTACAAACTCTAGCTCAACTTTTTTTTTTAAAAATACAGCAAGAGCGTATCATATTGGAGTGATTTACTTTTTGTTTTGGTTATCAACACTTTCTACACAAGAACAGATATTTTGGTATTAAAACAGCCAGTTGTTTTTCATTTCGCGTATATATCATATAAGAACCGCGAAGAAAGTTTGTCCAGATTTGCAGATCGAAGTTTCGTTGTAAGCGCAACGCCATATTACAAATCCAAGCGCTTTAGGTTTTGCCTATTATAATATAAAAGTATGAAATCTAAGAGATGAATATCTTTTGTAAAGTTTGAATGATATCTTCAAGACCTTCAATTTCATTGTTGAATTCAACTAACTCTTTTTGATGCTTTACTTTTAATTCAGTAGAAGCTTTAAGTTCATAATCTTTACCATTTTGTAATTTAACAACTCCTTCCTTCTTTTTTTGAGCCTTCAATAATTTGAGTTGATTCTTTTCCACTTCTTTTTCAATATCCAAATTGCCTTTGATTAATAAGTAAATTTCAGATTCATAATGTTTGATATTAGCATAATGAGAAGCATTTAAAATTTCTGCAAAAGAATTGATAATAGAAACCAAAGAGATTTTTTTGCTCAAATAAGAAATGATCTTCTGATTTTTTTTAATACTAGAATCTTCGGATCTAATAATAACTTCGGCGTTTTTCATGATACCATATGAATTGATGAACTGATTGATTTTTTCACTCAAACTAATGATTTTCTCAAAGTCTAAATATTCTTTAGGGTAAGCATAACTAATTTCCTCAGGGTATTTAGTTAACAAGATGGAATTATATTGATTGTTGGTTAATCTTTGATAAAGCTCTTCAGTTAAAAGGGGAGCAAAAGGATGATATAATTTTAAAGTAGTTTCACAAATAAAATACAAAATTTTTTTGGAATTCAATCTATCCTTATCATCTTCATGCAAAGAAAGTAACTTACCTTTAATGATCTCAAAATATAGTTTATCCAAGTTTCTTAACCAAAACTGGGATAAAATCTTTTCAACTTTACCAAAATTATCATCACTATAATTTTTTTTGCAAGATTCAGTAACTTCGTGTAAAGAGTTGATAATCCATTTATCATAACTATGAACAATGTTAAAATCTTTTTGAGAATAATCTTTGAAATTGTCAGAATTATTTAATTCAGTAATCACATGCTTGATGAATTGATAAATTTTCCCCAAGTTTTTCTTTTTATTATCAATTTCTGCCAAATTATTGAACTGGAAATTTTCATTACTAGTGGTTACTTTTTCAATCAAAAATGATCTTAAAGTGTCACTACCAAACTCATTGAATCCTTTAGCAAATTTTGTTTCAAACGATTTGATTAGTTTCTTCAAACCTTTTGAGTTATTGTTACTAAATTTGGTCAAATTTTTTCCAAATTTAACTTTATCATATCCATCAATTAAGAATAATGGATCAAATGCATTTCCCAACTCTTTAGAAAGTTTTCTATCGTTAAAATCAACAATTAATGGATGAATCAAAATTTTTTCAAATGGAAGTTTTCCTGATAATTCTTGACAAATTATTAAGCTTTTAGAAATTTTACCAATATCTGAGGTACAGGCAACTAATAAAGAGTGTGTTTTTCTACTGCTAGAAACTGGATAAATTGAGTCTAGGAACCATGATTTAAAATTATCACTATCTTTAATTAACTTGAAATTTTTCTCATTTGGGAACTTTTTCAGTGCTAATTTATAAGCTTCCTCTTCTGTAAAAGCAACAACCCAAAATTCATGATTATGATAATCACTTTCTTCAGCATTCTCTAGTTTCACATAATAAGAAGGAGAACTAAGCACTTTCCAGGAAGATTTTTCAGTAGTAATTGGAAGATTTTGATTATCAAGATTTTCAAGTTCTTTTGATAAGTCTTCTTTAAAGCTCCCAGCTTGGGCTGATATTTTCAAATCATTCAATTCAACTTTATTTTTAAAATTCAAAAACCAATAACTATGTAATCTTTTTTCAAGAACATCTCCAGTTTTCAGAGAAATTTGAATTCTCATTGGATTGTCTTCAGATTTGATGAAAAGGTTTTTTTCTTTTAACAAACCAAGAACTTTTCTTCTAGACTCTAATCTTTTAAGTCCCTTCCATTCTTTACCACAGTTTTCATTTAAGGTTCCATCAGGATTGAAAATTTGAATAAACTTAAGACCATGTTTCAAACCAATTAAATAATCTTTCAAATTATTAGAAGGTGCTAATCTAACAGCCCCGGTTCCAAAATTCATATCAACTAATTCATCATCAAAGATAACAGGAAGTAAATCTCCATTGACGGGATGAATAGCATTTTTCCCCACTAAATGTTTATATCTTTCATCATGTGGATGAATTGCCACAGCAACATCAGCAAACATTGTTTCTGGTTTGGTGGTAGCCACAATCAATTGTTCATTAGAGTTTTCAATTTTATAAATTAAGTAATTAATTACTCCAAACTCAATTTCTTTATCATAGCCAGGAACTTTAAACAATGTTTTGCCTTTAATATTGACATATTTAACGTCAGATTCTGGAACTGGTGAGCCTAAATAGTATGACCAATTCATCATTGCAGGTTTTCTTTCTACTAATCCTGCATTAAATAATTCAATGAAACTGTCAGAAATTGATTTTTTCAGAGTAGTTTGCAATGTGTTAAAAGACTCATCATTGAAAATAACTGCCATGGACTTGAGTTGTTCTTCAATATGCTTCAAATTCATATCTTTAATTTCATTAACTTTTGTAATAAATTCCTCATTAGAGATTTGACTCTTAGATATTTTATCATCCAAAATCTTTCTCTCCAAAAAGTCTTCGATTCCGAGATCATTATGATTGAAACCAGAAGCTGAAATGACATTATTTCCTTTCATCAATTCATATCTAGCAATTGTATCTTGCAAATATTGATTAGCAGCAATTCCTAAATGATTCACCCCATTCAATTTATTAGGAAATTCAATAATCGAAAAAGAGGGACCATTTTTATTGGAATTGAATACATTCAATCCTTTCCAATAATCGTACCAGGACGAACTGACATTTTGAGGAATATAGATTTTCAATTCAGGCGACTCAATGTTTTGCAAAACTTTTTTTTCTCCAGGTTTTGTGGGATCCACAAATTCTGGTTTCTTGAATGCATTCTTAATTTTGGATGGTTGCTGTTTCTGTTTTTGTTGTTTCAATTGTTGTTTTAGCTCAAATTTAGCTTTCTTATCTAGTTTCTTATCAATGATCAGTTCTTCTTTCATTTTCAATTGATTGAAGTTCGTTATTTTTTAGTATGACGGAAAGATTTGGAATTTTTTAGATCGCACACTTTAAAAATTGGTTCGTGAGCCCATTTCTGAGACTAAACATAACCAGTTTAGTTGAGAGCAAGTAAATTAGATGGCAAAAAAAACAATTTGTCTCATCATCTCATAACACTTTAAAGCCCGCAAATATGTCCTTGAATTAGATTAAAGAGAGATATTTAAAACAAGATGTCTGGGTGTGTCTGTGTACTGGTGTCTTGCATTCAGTTCACTAGGACATTAAGCTGACATCTTTGGAAAATCCGATATAGTGTAACGGCTAGCACGGTTCGCTTTCACCGAGCAGACCCGGGTTCGACTCCCGGTATCGGAATATTTTTTTTTTATTGTCTGTAAATTACATTTGCTGATCTATTTTATTGATTCAAATAAAGAGTTTAAGTCCAATTGATTACTTTCCAGTAAAGTGCTATATGAGGAGCATCTTTTATGTAACGTTTGTAGAAGCTTTATGAAATATTGAGTGGAAGCGTGCAGACAAAATCTTTTAGAAATTTAAATTGTAACCTTTGCAGTGTATTTTTAAGTGTTTATGAAAGCGATATTGGATTAAAGTTCAAAGTTATAGACAGATTTATTGGGGTAAAGGAGCTATTATCTAAGTGACACAAATGTATCATATTTGTAATTTATATAAAGTCAACTCACGTAAAAGAAGAAAATTGAGATAACTCAGATGATGATGATAGTAACGAAATTCTTGATAATAAAGTTACCAAAAATAACAATGCTAATGAAAGCGTATCGAAATATGTAGAAGCTAATAAAGAAACTGAAGGTAACCAGGGAATACAGCCTTAGGAATTCAAGCAGGTAATTCAGCAACGTTAAGCTTGAACACTTGTTGTCTCAAATCAACTCTTTACAATATTGGCAATACAGAGCAGTAATGATAAAGTATTCTGAGAACACTTTACAACTAAAGGTGTTCTGAACCCAGTAAAAGTTGAAAGTCACCTTTATACTAGAAAAGAATACCAGCTTTAAGTCAATTGTAAATTACACTACACTCTCTTGACAAAACTTACAACCCAATGATTTAGACCAGTGAAATACACAGTATGATTTGAAATAACGAATAAAGATCACGGTTTAGCATATGTTTTGGGTTCGTTCTGTTCCCATCAGTGAGATATTTTTCTCAATATCCCGATTGTTTTTCATGATTGATGAACCCAATGAGGGAGCGAGAGGAAACTTAAAAAACATAAAATCACAAAAAAGGGATTTCCATCAATTGCAATATCAAGGTTGCCGGAAATTGCAGATTATTGAACCTGTGAAAACCCGAGTCATGTTGAGATTCTCAGCTGTTTTTGCTGCATTCACAAAAAATGTTGGAAAAGGGGATCAACAGCGAACGCTCGAAACCACACCATCCCCATGGGACCAATTAGAACATTGTAAAATAATCACAAAAATCCGTTGATTGAGTCTCTTGAGTCTGCAAGCAAGAGAAACCCCCTGAATTCGTAGAATCAATTGCCCTTTAGACACTTTCAAAAACCTGTAGCTCATAGACCCCCGAGATTCTACTGGTGCTTGGACTGGAAAAACTCATGGAAACTCGTAGTTGAGAATCTCATCTCATTGAACGCATCGCTTTTTTTTGTTGGGGAATCTGTTGGGAATTTAGCGCCCACTCTTATACCAATCAATTTCCATAAATTTTTCAGGATCCATCCCTTGAGCACAACCTTCAATCACCTTTACCCAACTTCCAACTCTTAAACTATTCTAAGACCGCCGTCCGTCGGATATTAACCTACTCTTTCTCTCTCTCTCGATCGGTTGATATAATTTTTCACTTGGCTTATTGTTTGTTAAATTTATTAGTTACAAAGTTGCTTGTTGATTTATTTTTTTTATTTCATCTTTTCCCATAAAATAGCGGTTGTTTTGTACTATCCCCTTCAACTCAGTTATATTAATCTATTTTCTGCTATATTAAATCCAAAAATACCAGGGATCTCAAACAAGATTGTAATTTCATAATGTCAAGTCCTTCAATTAGACCTTTTGATATTAACCATGGTTCAATCGAAACCAGTTTCTTGATTCCCACCACTGCTTATTTTAGTGCCACCCAACTAAAGGATCAGTTCATCAAATCTTTACCTCAACCAACTGAAAATTTCACAGATGACAAAGAACCTTCAAACCCTCCAGAGTTATTAGGTAAATTTTTAGGTTTTGCTGCTGATTTAGTTGACCCAAACGTCACCGGTTTATTCGACGATGTTTTAAAATTAGCTATTAATGAATTTGAAACTAACTATTTGATCAATAGCACTAAAGATATTCACACTTTGGCCGCTGATTTATTAGACAGCGGTGTTACTAGCTCCGAGGAAAGTGAAGAATCTGTTGTTGGAACAAGTCATGAAAAAGTCAAAGAATTAATCAAAAATTATATCAAAGCCAAATACATTTTAAATTCCCCTTTCAAGAAAAACGTTTCTGGTTTATTTACTCCAAATAATAACACTAAACTTTTAGCTATCTTTGGTGGTCAAGGTAAAAATGACTATTTTGAAGAATTACAAGAAATTTATGATGTGTACTTTCCATTGATTGGTGATCTCGTCAAAACTATCAGCGATAAATTATCACAATTATTAGCTACCACTCCAAATTCTAAAAACAATTTTTCTGAAGGCTTTGATTTGATTAACTGGTTGAACAATCCTGACAATATCCCAGATGAAGCTTATTTATTAAATGCTAACATCTCTTGTCCATTAATTTGTGTTATTCAAATTCTCCATTTCGCCATTACCGCTAAAATTTCAGGTTTAACCCCTGGCGAATTAAAAAACCATTTTAAAGGTACTACAGGTCATTCTCAAGGTATTGTTACTGCCATTGCTGTTAGTGCTTCTGAATCTTGGACTAGCTTCATCGAAAACTCATTAAAAGCTATTAGTTGTTTATTCTTCATTGGTTTAAGATGTACTCAAGCTTATCCTAATTACTCTTTACCACCATCAATTTTTCAAGATTCTATCGAAAACAACGAAGGTAAACCATCACCAATGTTATCCATTAGAGATTTGTCTAAAAAGCAAGTGGAAACTTTCATTGAAAAAACCAACTCTCATTTACCAAAAGAAAAACATGTTGTTGTTAGTTTAATCAATGGTGCTAGACACGTTGTTGTTAGTGGTCCTCCCCAATCCTTGTATGGTTTAAATTTGGCTTTAAGAAAAGCTAAAGCTCCAAATGGTTTGGATCAATCAAGAATTCCTTTTAGTGAAAGAAAATTACAATTTTCCAACAGATTTTTAGCTATCACCACTCCTTTCCATTCTCATTTATTAAACGATGCTAATGACTCGATTAAAGAAGATTTACTCAAAAACAATATTGATTTCAAAGCTTCTGATTTGAAAATCCCAGTCATTGACACTTATAATGGTGATGATTTGAGAGATTCAAGTGAGTCAGTTTTATTAAGAGCTGTTCAATTAATTACGAATTTACCTGTTAACTGGGAACTTGCTTGTGATAAAATTTCAGCCACTCATATGCTCGATTTTGGTCCAGGTGGGGCTTCTGGTATTGGTAACTTGACCCATCATAACAAAGAAGGTACTGGTGTTAGAATTATTTTTGCTGGTACTTTAGATATTAACCCTGAAGATGACTTTGGTTATAAACAAGAAATTTTTGATATTAATCCATCAAATGTTAAATTTGCTTCCAACTGGTTTGCTGAATTCAAACCAAGTTTGGTTAAGAACTCCAACACCAACCAAGTTTACTTAAACACCAAATTTTCTAAACTTTTGGGTAGACCTCCATTAATGGTTCCTGGTATGACTCCATCTACCGTTGACACTGATTTCGTTAGTGCTACCTTAAACGCTGGTTATCATATTGAAATTGCTGGGGGTGGTTACTTTGATCCAAAAAGTTTTGAAAAAGCAATGAGAACTGTTGCCAACAATGTTCAACCAGGTACTGGTATTGGTATTAACTTGATTTATGTTAATCCAAGAATGTTACAATGGGGTATTCCATTAATCAAAACTTTAAGAGATGCCAATTTCCCAATTCAATCTTTAACTATTGGTGCTGGTGTTCCTTCTTTAGAAGTTGCTACTGAATATATTGAAACTTTAGGTCTTACTCATTTAGGTTTAAAACCAGGTTCTATTGATGCTATTTACCAAGTTATCAATATTGCTAAAGCTCATCCTAATTTCCCAATTGTTTTACAATGGACTGGTGGTAGAGGTGGTGGTCACCATTCTTTTGAAGATTTCCATCAACCAATTTTGACTACTTATTCTGCTATTAGACGTTGCAAGAACATCATTTTAGTTGGTGGTTCTGGTTTTGGTAGTAGTGAGGATACTTATCCTTACTTAACTGGTGAATGGTCTAAAAAATTTAATTATACTGCTATGCCATTTGATGGTTTCTTATTTGGTTCTAGAGTTATGATTGCCAAAGAAGCCAAATTAAGTGTTGAAGGAAAAGAATTAATCGCTAGTGCTCCTGGTGTTTCTGATGAAAAATGGGAAGGTACCTATAAAGATTCTACTGGTGGTATTATTACCGTTAGATCTGAAATGGGTGAACCTATTCATAAAGTTGCCACTAGAGGGGTTAAGTTATGGGCTAAAATCGATAAAGAATATTTCAGTTTGAAACCAAAAGATATGATCAAAAAATTACAACAAGATAAATCTAAGATTATTGAAAGTTTGAATAAAGATTTCCAAAGACCATGGTTTGGTAAGAACAAACAAGGTGTTTGTGATGTTAAAGATATGACTTATTCTGAAATCAGTGCTAGACTAGTGGAATTTTTCTATTACAAACCAACTAAGGAATGGATTGATGGTTCTTTGGTTAAATTATTATTTAACTGGTTAACCAGAATTGAAGAACGATTTATTTCCAAAGAAGGTGAATCAATTTTATCTCTTGCTGAATTGAAAGAAAATCCTTTCAAACTTTTAGCTAAATTTGATGAAGTTTTCCCTGATTCTAAAGTTCAGTTAGTTAATGCTTATGATAATATTTACTTCATCAAATTATGTGCTAATCCAGCCCAAAAACCAGTTCCATTCATTCCAGTTCTTGATGAAAGATTTGAAACTTATTTCAAGAAAGATTCTTTGTTCCAATGTCAAAACTTAAATTTTGTTCAAGATAGAGATATTCAAAGAACCTGTATTTTACATGGTCCAGTTGCTGCTCAATATACTAACCATGTTAATGAACCAATCAAAGATTTATTGGATGGTATCAATAATGGTTTGATCGAAAAACTTTTGAAAGATTTCTACAATGGGGATGAATCATCTATCCCAGAAGAAGAATATTTTGGTGGAGAAGAACCAAAGAAATCAATCAACTTGAACGAAGTTTCTTCTGATTTGAAAGTGGATGTTAGCACTAACAAAATCGTCTTCAAATTTGGTGAAAACATCAAAAAGGTTGATAATGAAAAATGGATTGAATTATTAGCCGGTGATTCTAAAAACTGGCGTTATGCTTTCTTAACTTCTAAATTCTTTGTTCAAGGAGTTGATTATGTTGATAATCCATTTAAATCATTAGTTGAACCATTTTCCAATTGTATTGTTGAGATTGAAAATTCAGCTGTTCCAAGTAAAACAGTTGTTAGAGTTCTTGATGGTAAATTTTCCAAACCATTAAAATTAATTGAAGTCAAATTATTGTCTGATGGCAAAACTGTTAATTTGTCTCTTTTCACTACTAGAAACCACGATGATACTTTATTACCATTAGAATTACTTTACACTTTCAATCCAAAGGACGGTTTTGCTCCAATTTGTGAAGTTATTGAAGATCGTAACGAGCGTATCAAACAATTTTACTGGAAATTATGGTTTGGTGAAGCTGATAAATATGACGATTCTTTTGATTTGAAGAAAAACATTTATGGAAGTAATTTTACTATTAACGAAAAAGATGTTAAAAAGTTTGCTCATATTATCAAAAATAATAATGATTATTGTAACACCAATGCTCCAATGGATTTTGCTATTGTTATTGGTTGGGAAAGAATTATGAAATCCGTTTTCCATAAAAATATTGATGGTGATTTATTAAAATTAGTTCATTTATCTAACTCATTCACTATCAAATCTGCCGAAGATGCTTTGAAAATTGGTGATACTGTCGGTGTTAAATCCCAAGTTTTGAGTATTGTTAATGGTCCAACTGGTAAGCAAGTCAAGGTTTTGGGTATTATTTTCAAGGTTGATGATGAAGGTAATGAATTAGAATCTGTCTTAGAAGTTACTTCTGAATTTTTCTACAGAGGTAAATATACCGATTTCCAAAATACTTTCGATAAGATCATTGAAAAACCAGTTAATGTTGCTTTCAAATCATTAAAAGATGTTGCTGTTTTGAAATCTAAAGAATGGGCTCATTTCCATTCTGATGATGATATCTTGGGTGAAACTTTAACTTTTGAATTAGAAACTGAAGTCACTTTCAAAAATGAAACTGTTTTCTCATCTGTTAAATCTACTGGTAAGATTTTATTAGAATTGCCAACCAAAGAAATCAAAGAAATTGGTGTTGTTAATTATGAAGCTGGTGAATCTTATGGTAATCCAGTTCTTGATTATTTGAAGAGAAATGGTACGAGTATCGAAGAAACTAAATTATTTGATGCCCCAATTTCTATCGCTAGTTCTGAAGCTATCAATAGTATCTACTTACCTAATTCCAATGATCCTTATGCTGTTGTTTCTGGAGATTATAATCCAATTCATATTTCTCCAATTTTTGCTAAATATGCTAAATTACCAGGTACTATTACTCATGGTATGTACACCTCAGCTTCTGTCAGAGCTGTATTAGAATTATGGGGTGCTGATAATGTCGCTGAAAGAGTCAAAGCTTATAAAGCTAATTTTACTGCTATGGTTTTACCAGGTACTGAATTATCAACTGAATTGGAACACATTGGTATGATTAATGGTAGAAAGATTGTTAAAATTACTACCAAGAATGTTGAAACTGGTGAATTAGTATTAGATGCTCAAGCAGAGATTTCTCAACCAGTTTCTGCTTATCTTTTCACTGGTCAAGGTTCCCAAGAACAAAATATGGGTATGGACTTATATAAAACTTCTCCGGTTGCTAAAAAAGTCTGGGATAGAGCTGATTCTCATTTGATGCAACAATATGGTTTCTCAATTTTGGATATTGTTAGAAATAATCCAAAAGAATTAACAGTTCATTTTGGTGGGGTTACTGGTAGAGAAATCAGAAAAAATTATAGTAGTATGATTTTTGAAACTATTAATGCTGATGGAAGTTTGAAATCTGAAAAGATTTTCAAAGAAATTGATAATAAAACCAAATCATATACTTTCAAATCCCCAACTGGTTTACTTTCTGCTACTCAATTTACTCAACCTGCTTTAACTTTGATGGAAAAAGCTGCTTTTGAAGATTTGAAATTTAGAGGTTTAGTTCCAGAAAATTGTGTTTTTGCTGGTCATTCTTTGGGTGAATATTCAGCTTTAGCTTCTTTAGGTGATGTTATGCCAATTGAATCATTAGTTGAAGTTGTTTTCTATAGAGGTATGACTATGCAAGTTGCCGTTGAAAGAGATGAACAGGGTAGATCTAATTATGGTATGATTGCTTGTAACCCATCAAGAGTTTCAAAGACTTTCAATGACGCTGCTTTAAGATTTGTGGTTGATGCTGTTGCTAAAAGAACTGGTTGGTTATTAGAAATTGTTAATTATAATGTTGAAAATCAACAATATGTTGCTGCTGGTGATCTTAGAGCTTTAGATACTTTAACCAATGTCTTGAATGTTTTTAAATTAAAGAAAATCGATATTGTCAAATTACAAGAACAATTACCAGTTGAAAAAATTACCAAATATTTGGATGAAATTACTGATGAAGTTTCCAAAAAATCACTTGCTAAACAACAACCAATTGAATTAGAGCGTGGATTTGCTTGTATTCCGTTAAGAGGTATTTCAGTTCCATTCCATTCCTCATATTTGAAAGGTGGTGTTCAGCCATTTAAAAAGTTCTTAATGAAAAAGATTCCACAAAAGGCCTTAAAGGTTGATAATTTAATTGATAAATATATTCCAAATTTGACCGCTAAACCATTCGAAGTTACCAAAGAATATTTCCAAGAAGTTTATGATTTGACTGGTTCAGAAATCATTAAAAATGTTCTTGAAAATTGGGAAAGTTATCAAAATTAATATTAATAATTTAATTGATTAATTTTAAAGAATTATTATTGTTGGTAAAGAGAGAGACCAATTTTTGCAAATGTTTTAAAATTTTTCAATT
>JBAKFZ010000160.1:0-30836 GCA_037355385.1 Saccharomycopsis sp. FM-2023a
ATTATAATTTTTCTTTTTTCGATGTCTGTCTTATTTCAACTAGAATATAATTTCCAAAATTGTTTCGAATAATGTAAAAATTCACAACTACAAGTAAAACTAGCATGTATCAATTTTCATTCTAAATCAATAAACCAAAAACCGAGTAAAAAAGATGACAAAAATAAAGTTATTTCAAAATTAAAGAAAATGAAAAATAAACAGAATTGACAAAGTAAATAAAAAAAAAAGTACATAAGAACTGAAGTTAAAAACTGGTGTCACAAATCAATAATATAATTAATAAAACCAAAAAGTAAGAAGCCACCTTTATTATTACATATTCACAGCCAGCAAAAGAATAAAGAACCAATAAAAAATATAAAACAATACGTTTCGAATCATAAAGAAAAATTTTGTTTCAATAACATTTCAGAATGTTGATAAATTTCTGGGAAATTAAAGAAATCAGTAGTATCTAAAGTTTGATTAATTGGAATTGAATCATTATTACTATTATTCAGAAACAAGTTTTCATCAACACTATTATTATCATTATTAGAAGTTTCTTCCAGTAATGATGAATGTTGTGATTGTTGGCGATTGATATTTTGATTATTGCTTTGAGGAATTGGCTCACTTTTAACAGAATTAATTTCCGGTGATGATGATAGTTGAGATTGATTAGACAGTTTCTTGGAGTTATTATTAGAAATATTAGTGTTATTATCCCAGAACATTGGGATGCTATCCAACTTGAAAGTACTTCTTGGAACTTCCCCGTCACCAGAAATGTTCAAATTGAATTGAGCAGGTTGACCAAGAGTAGTAGCAGACACTGGTTGAGGACGGACCAATTGTGGTTGTTGAATTGATTGAGGAACGACATTGGCTTGGGGTTCAGAAGTTTGATCTGGTTGGAACAATAAATGAGGATTATTCATGTTATTTTTATTATTATTATTACCCATAAGCATATTCAACATGTATTGATTATTCATAGTATAAGCATTGAATAGTTGCTGTTGAATTTGATTAGACATAGAAACTGGTGTACCACTAGCAGATGAGGGTGTTTGCATATTGATTCCTTGAAAGAGCATTGGAGACATAAAACTACCGTCAGAAGATTTAACAGATGGACTATTATCATTACTAGTACCAGCAATTTGTTTAATCGGGGTTGTAGTGGCATTAGCAAGTAAGTCTGAGAATTGGTCATTGTTATTAAAGGGACCAGCACTTTGGATATTAAAACGACGAGAATGTTCAATTGGAGAGATTCCATATTCTGAAGCTGAACCAATTGCACTTCTCAACATATCAGAGTAACTAGAATGGGACATATTACCACCAGCACTAAATTGATCAGCAGAAGTAATGATTTGTGGTAATGCAGTTTGCGGTCTCTTAACTGGACTAAGTCCATTGGTTTGAACCACTAATGATGGAGGCTGTTGTTGATGTTGATGATCTGGAAGATTATCAGTAGTCATTGATAAGCCTAAATTACTTGGAACAGCAAACACATTATTGGTTCTATTTGACATATTAACGGCAGCTACTTGAGCAGCAGCTTGAGCATTTTGTATATTCTGAAACATTTGTAAATCAAGAGAAGTCCCTGGTCTATTAAATAAGTTTTCATCCAATCCAAAATGATTAGTAGTGTTACCAAATGAATATTTTAATTGCCCTTGATCATAAGTGTATTTCTTATTAACTCTAAACCCGTCAAGATCAACCATACCATGAGGACCGGCAGTCATATTTCTTTGTTTTCTAGCTCTAATTTTACAACCAGCTTTCTTTAATTCACTGTTCAATTCAGGAGAAGCTTCAAGTCCATCAAAAGCAGCGTCAGTATAAACTTTGAAAACAGTACTATAAGAAGTAGATTTCTCCCATTGAACAATTTTGGGAATGATAGAACCAGCTTGAGAAAAACTTTGAATTTCAAATAATTCAAATTTCAATCTATAATTCCCTTTATATCTAACAGATAAATTATCAAAGACTGCACAAGCAATGTAAGGAGACCCACGATAGAATTGTGCACTAACTGTGGTAGTGCCTCTCAAAACCTCTTCATCATCTTCAGTGTTTTCATAAAATCTAGATTTTCTTTGCTTCTGGAAAAAAGAAGCTTTATCGTTGGTTCCAATACATTCAATAGAAGCTCTGACAAAAAACATACTCAAACAATGATCAACCACATTGTTATCAATATTAATATTTTCTTTTAATCGAATCTCTACCACTGGTTGAGGATCAACTAATCTTCTACTGCTATTTCTAGTTTGTTTTCTTCCTGCCACTCTTGCTTTAACTGGTTGTTGAACAACCTTCAAATCAAAATTGCCTCCAACAATAGAGACTTTACTCTTGTCTATTGGTTTAACTGAATTCTTCAAAAACTTAACCATAATTAACTCTTTGTATTATTTATTGTTGAGTATTTAATAATTAAGCGAGATGAAGGGTTTTTCATTAAAATGAAATCTGTTGTGACAAAATTGTTAGATTATATATAAGCAATATATTTGATCCATTATCCATGATGTTTATAAAAACATGTGTAACAGTGGTAGCTACCAATTTTCTTGCTATACCAAAAAAAATCCCGTCATGTTGGGGGTTTTTCTGAAACCGGTCCGCATAAACAATCCTGCGCTTTGGGAAAATTTAATATTGGGATATACCCTTTGAAGCAAACATGTTGTTTTATAACACCGAACGGATAGACATGACACAGACTTCAGGGATCCATCAATCCAAAGCTTTGAATTGATATTGATTGAAAAAGAATCATTTTGCAGGATCAATGTGAGCAGCAATTTTAACGCGTTCAATCTGTAAAATCTTAATCAATTTAACAAGACTTGTACCAACATGGCTTGAGAGAATCGCTTAAGAAAGCAGTTTTGTAGTAATGTGACTTTGAACAGTATTGGAGGCTGTTCTGGTCTGATATGGCGGAAAAATACAGGGAGATGGCAAAGCGACCCAGTACCCAGGACTTGGACCGTTCTTCAGGATTTCTGGAATAGCCTCAAAACAGCCAAAAAGGATCAAGACGGCCTTATTACTGCTATAGTGGATGTTTGTTCTATCACAGTAAAGTGTGATAATACTATCAATACTCAAATCGTAAGTAGAACGTTTGGCTGCTAGTCCACTGATTTTGGCGTTGACCATCACTGCTGCGGGTTACCCAAAATTTTTCAAAAGTAATTAAACTCATACAACTCCATTGAGAAGCGAATCTCCTCAAATTAGGTGTATGCTGGGAAAAACCGTGATGGAAACAGCTGCGAAGACGTTGTCAAGGGCTTCGACCCAAAGGGTTGCGGAACTTGGTGCGAACTATGAAGAAATTTGCAATTCTGTTAGCAAAGCATGTTTGAAATTCCAAAGAACTGAGTCATCTGTTAGAGTCTTACCAGTTTCCAAGTTTAAACCAGCCGAAGATATCCTTGCTCTTTATGAATCAAAAGGTTTAAGACATTTTGGTGAAAACTATCCTCAAGAATTATCAGAAAAAGCTAAACTTTTACCAAATGATATTAATTGGCATTTTATTGGAGCCATTCAAACTAATAAAATTAAGTTAATTGCAGAAGTGAAAAACCTTTATATGATTGAATCATTGAGTGATTATGTAAAGGCCAAAAAGATTAATGATAGAAGACAAGCTGATTGGATGGTTCCACAGATTTTGTTGCAGATAAATACTTCTGGAGAAGAACAAAAATCAGGTTATAGTACGATAGATCCAGAAAAAATCATTGAAGATGTACAAAAGATTATTAATACTTGTGATAGATTGAAATTCAAAGGTTTTATGACCATTGGATCTCTTGGACAATCCAAAAAAGAAGATGGTTCAGAAAATCAAGATTTCAAAAGATTGGTGGGATTGAAAAAATTGGTTTGCGAAAGATTAAGTCTCAAAGAAGAAGAAATTGTTTTATCAATGGGGATGAGCAGTGATTATGAAGAAGCTGTTAGACAAGGCTCTAGCGAAGTTAGAATCGGTACCAACATTTTTGGTGCTAGAGATTATTCTATTTAATGGTCTTTGGTTTTGTAAATAATATAGTGAAGAATGAATTTTTTGAAGTGATTGTTGTAGTGCGATATCTATTCTCAATAAAAATATTTAATGTAGTTTACAGAATTATAGCAACGTTTTAAACCTCATAGATTACCAAATAAGCAAATAAAAAAAAGTTAGAATAATATTAATACATTAAAAAACGTATAATGAAACAGAGTTAGTCAATTGGAGCTACTTTGGAAGGAACACCCAATTTCACTCCTTCTTTATTACTGATCCATCTGAAGAATGCAGGATGTTCAAGAATTGGCCTTCTAGGTTTGATTGATGTTTTGGCTTCTTCATCTTGTTCAGTATTCAAAGACTTTAAATCTCTTGTCTTTTTAGCTCTTTTTTTCAATAACTTATTCAACGTTTCTCTTTTCTCTTCTTCTAATTTTTTTTCATTTATATTCTTTCTCTTTCTGGCCATTTCTAATTTTCTCATTTGAGCTTCTTCAGCAGATAAAATCTTCTTCTTTTTTTTGGGTTTACCATTAGGAAGAGACAAGAAGGTAGTAGGTTGTTCAGAAGCAGAATTGTCGAAAATTGGAGCTTCAGATACTGATCTAGATTCATCACCACTATTATGTTGTTCTTCCAAATATTTACGTCGCTGTCTTTCGGTCATTTTGGTTAAGTCTGGTGTAGCTGATCCATAATATTCATCAAATTCATCGTCTTCGTTTGGATTTATTTCTGAATCTTCATCAAAAATTTCATCCTTGTCATATGATATATTTTCATTTAAATCAGGTTCCTTATAACTGACATTTGAACCTCTCGGTCTTTTAGATCTTGAAGCTCCAGAGGAAGAAATAGCAGCTTTTTTCTTGCCAAAATTTGCTGTTTTAGTAACTTTACTGGGTTTTGATTTTGGTTTTGGAGTTGAATTTGATGAAGAGTTATAACTTTCATCGCTATCATGAATTTTCTTTGTTAGTTTGACTTTATTGATGACAATCTTCGGCATAACTCTAACTGTCTCATCGTCTTCTTCATCAGGAACAAACTCTTCATTATGAAGAGGAAGTACTTCATCGTCGTCTTCCTCCAACATTCCGGAATTTTGGTTATCTTCATCATAATCATATCCTGTATATTCGTCAACTTCTTCATCGTCTTCCTCTTCTTCCTCATCTTCATCTAATTCATCGTCTTCTTCAACGTCCCCTTCATCGTCTTCTGCGGGATATTGTTCGACTTCTTCGTCATCGTCATCATCATCAAAATTCACTTGGAGACCATCACTGCCTATATTGTGATCTTCTTCGTCTACTTCCTCATCAAAGGCGATATTATCACTGGCAGGAGCTGAGCTTTCTCCATTATGGTCGCTGGCGATATCTGAAAGATCGGAATCACTGTAGCTCATGTTAATTCTCTTCAGTTGTGGTTGTGCTGGTTCTCTTGATTTTGGTGACGCTTTCAACGCGTCTTTTTTTTTCCCAGAAAATCTCCCACATGGCAAAATCAACCCAAATCTATTTAGTTTCATTAACACAGCGCCCACGACTTCTGAGGGCAAAAAACTTGTACTAAAAAGTTGCAATCCTTAAAGTATGTAAATCGTAAAGATAATCTTTGGAAGGTCCATCCTTATCACCGAAGAAGAATCGAATCGGTGAGTCTAATCCTCCACAAGAAAATATGCACAACAAACACCTTGAATGATAGAACTAATATCCTTTAGTTACATAGAGAACTTAGTCATATGTTGGTTTTATTTTACTCACTGTTGGCTATCATCACAATCTGTGACAATGTAAGTTACAACTGACTAGACACTATCCGGGATAGCCGGTCAGATATTACTATCCGGTTATCCGCATATGCCCAAAATTTGGTTCTAAAATTTTCGAATTATTGGGGAACTATTCAGGTTTCAACCAATAAACTACCATCCTTTTGCAATGATTAAGCTAATATATATGCAGCCAAACACCAAATTTATTTCAAAATCATCATGGAGATCCTTCAGCAAATCATTTTGTTTGCAAAAAGAGTTTATGGAAACAATTCCTGCCAGACCATCGGGTAAAAAAATAGAACTCAATAGTTTAAGTGATATTCTTGTGGAGACTATCAAAACTACTGGTCCGTTGTCTCTTTCTGCTTATATGAAAACTTGTTTGACTCATCCAGAATATGGGTATTATACTACTAAAGATCCTCTTGGGGTCAGTACATCTGGAGATTTTGTTACTTCTCCAGAAATCTCTCAAATGTTTGGAGAAATGATTGGAATTTGGTATTTCACGGTTTATTTATCCCAAAAAAAACCAGAAAATATTCAATTTATTGAGTTTGGTCCTGGGAAAGGTACTTTAATGCATGATGTGATGAAATCTTTTAATAAACTTTTAAAATCTCCAAATTTGAAAAAATCTATTACAATCATGATGGTTGAAGCTTCTCCAATTCTTAGAAAAAGTCAACATGAGTTATTATGTGGGGTAAACAATCCAATTATGGAATCTGAAGATGGAATTGGCTATATTAGTACCACAGTTTGGGGTAATAAAGTTAGATGGGTTGATACAGAAGAAGATATTGAAGAAATTGGTCACAAAATATGTTGTAATTATGTCATTTGTCATGAATTTTTTGATGCTTTACCTATCAAACAGTTTGAAAAAACCAAAGATGGTTGGAGAGAATGTTTGGTGGATTATCTACTAAATGATCAAAAATCAACAAAAGCCAACGAAGGAAAATTGTCTTTACCAAACCAAGAATTTACTAAAGAATCAGATTTGAGCTCTAAAAAAAATAAAGATAGAGAATTTTATATCACTGTGGCTCCAAAAAAAACAACCTCATCTAATCTACCAGCCAACTCTCCAAGACACAATGCGTTACCACTTGGTTCTAGAGTTGAAATTTCTCCTGAAACTTTGACTTATTCTAAAAAAATTGAACAAATCATTACATCTAATGGAAAAAATCAAGGAGCTGCACTTTTCATTGATTATGGACCAGCTAATACCATTCCTATCAATACCTTACGGGGGATCAGAAACCATAAGATAGTTTCTCCGTTTATTAACCCTGGAACTGTTGATCTTTCGGCTGATGTTGATTTCGAAGGAATAAAAGTTCTTATGGAAAATTTTGGTAAAGTTAAAGCTTATGGACCAGCCGAACAAGGAGATTGGTTGAATGAGTTAGGAATGGCCTATCGTGCTGAGCAATTGATGAATACCGCAAAGAATCAAGAACAAAGAGAAAATATAGAAAAATCATATATTAGATTGGTAGATAAAGGAGGGAGTGGGATGGGAAAGATTTATAAATTCATGGGTATTGTTCCAATAGAAACTCCTAAACCCGTAGGATTTGGTGGCAGTGTTATGGAATAATGAGTGATATAATTATAAGTCGCTTGTAAATAATAAAGCTGATAGTTTCGTATCAATTGTAAATGTTAATTAAAAAATTTAGGAATACTTTTTTGAAGTGCCATATCAAACGCTTTGAGGTAATTATATAATAAAGATATTTACAAACTCTTTGAAAAATTTTACCATTACAAATTGAATACCTGATATCTTTTTGTGATTATTTGAAGAAGAATACAACGAATATTGAATTCAAAAATAGCTATTTTGAAAGAGTTTCTTCAAAGTTACGATATTTCTAGATAGCTCTTTTGACGACAGACAACAAGTGAATTATTTAAGGGAAAACATTACATAGATGTTGAGTAAACTCATAATGGCTTTGACGGTTTGGGAACAGACTTTTGAATTCACCTCGATATGAAAGGTTGAAGGAGATATACTTGCGATCAGAAAGAACAAATTTTGAATACATTCTGATTTGCCTGAGAGCCTTGGCAGTTCTAGCATCTAGTTCCTTCGTTTAATTTTCTTTGAATTTTAATTTTCAGTTCTCATTACAAATATCATTATGCTTTCAAATTTTTTTCCTTTATTTTGATTTATATTCTGTTCAACTGATACTACTATATACTGTTTTCTTTTTTTCTTCTTCAAAACCTTACAATTAGTTTTATTCAAACAAAATACTTCTCATAATATTCATCAATCAGTTAAAAATTATGTTATAAAATTTCTGGGGCTTTAATTCTCGTAGATTCTTCTAATTTTTTCTTTAAATTTTGAGGGTTTGAAACCACTTTTGATTTAATATTACTGATAAAACTAGCACTTGGATTTGGTGACATTTCTAATTTGATTTCTTCATTATCGCTTAAAGAATCATCGTCTGGGGGAATTTTGGAAACAGATTTTTTTTCTTGTTCTGTTAAAAGGTTCAAATATTTCACTTGGTAAGCTAGTCTTTTTTTGATCAAATCCTTCATTATATATTTCATAGTTTGTAATTCAAAAACATCTTCAATACCCGGGAATGAAGCTTCATCAATTCCCCCTCCAACTTTTCGTAAACATTCAGAAATTTTAAATAATCGAGTTTTTTTATCAATTAATTTCAGATATTCATCATATTCATCTTTATTTTTCTCAATAAGCCGGTTGTAATATTCCCGATGTCGTTGTAATAATTGTAAATTATAATCAATCACGTCCACTCTGATTTTTTCAAGCACCGTTTGAATACTAATTTCATAATTGTTTATTAGTCCAACAATGGCGTCAAGGTAATTACTGGTATACTTTAACTTCTCAAGAAGATTTACATTCTTTTCTCTTAATTGCTTAATTTGATTCTTTTTGTACTCTTGATTCGGTTCCTCTTCAGATTTTATTGAGAGAATGTCAATTGACTCGAGAATTGAGCTCTGTAGTTGGGACTTTTGCTGAAGAAGCTGATGAAGCTGGAGCACTAGCTCGAAAAGTGGTGTAAGATTCTCTGTATGGGGTAAATTCGGCGTAGACATCTTTTTCTTTGCTGTGGTTACTTTGTTCTTTGTGCCGTTTCATCGATTTGGTGATGTGTTGAAAAGGTGTTTGTTTTGATTACATGGATCATGTGACTATTTTAATAAGGAAATTTTCGAAACTTTTGTGGTTTAGGCAGAAGCCTTGAGCTTCTTACTAATCTTCAAAAGATTAGAATACTTCAACAAAAATGAATGGTAATAGTAACAGAGAAGCTATTTCGGGCTCTAGCACTACCACTGCTTCTGTTGCCCAAGAAGTCAGACTTGAACTTCGAGGAGAACCAGAGACTGCAAACCCAGAGTCATCACATCAGGTTGATGGGATTCTACGATCTACTCCCCGAACCGCACGACATGTTGCTTGGTCAGAAGATACAGTTGACAATGAATTTATGAACAAGAAGAAATCGAAGATCTGCTGTATTTTTACCCCCAACTCTGGGGATTATGAAGAAGAATCGGATGATGATGAAGGCAGTAGTAGTTCAAGTTCCAGCTCAAGTAGCGATAGTGATAATGAAGATTTAGCTAGACCTAGTAAAGGCCCACATAATGATCACGATCATTGTGCTTATGATCATGATCATCATCATGGCAAGAAAAACAAAAAGAAATTCAAAGGGAAGGAATCAGTTTTACCGGGTCCAAACGCTTACGAAATTCAACCCAAGTATCGTCCAATTGATGAAGCCAAAAAAGATTAATGAATATCTTGGGAATACGTCATTTTTGTTTTTATTGTTTTAGAAGGAGTAATATATGGCCATAGTATGTTTTTAAAAATTTTTCTTGAAATTGTAAATATTCTAAATAGATGAGCTATATAAAATTCAGCAACTACTTTTGATTAGATATTAGTTTATTGATCATTGAATTTTTTTGATACAGATTTCTATTAATGACATATTATTCAAAAGTTTGTCTATATACAACAAAAGGGAAAGATTATCACACAATAACAATTCCATGATCGACCACCACATTTTCACCATCGTATCCTTCATCACTAGGTAATTTAACTTCCAAGGGACTATATAAATACCAATTCATTAAAGCGTTAACACTAGCTCTTGTTTTGGCTTCTTTCAAAGAAGCACCAAAACTTTCTCCTAATTTTTCATTACCACTGAAAACCCCAACTAAAAAGACTGGTCTTTTAGACACTCTACCGGTTTCGGCAAGCAATCTGGAAACTGGGGCTTCTAATCCTTCTCTTTGACATAAAATAGACAATTCTCTAGTGGGTTGTTCGAATGAAAAGAATTCTTGCATATTTAAATGTTTGCTTGTCAAAATATATTTGTGAATGAAATCTTTGGTTTCGGTTAATGATTTTGAACCAGCATAATAACCTCCAATAATTGATTTAACTGCAGAAGACATTGCATTTTGTGGAGATAATCCTCTTATGTTTTTAAATTCGACTAAATTGGTTTCAACTTCTGCGTGTTTATTTGTAAACCTTAACTTCCCAATACTGGCATGTTCTTCTTCATCTTTAAGGTATTTTTGATGTTCAGTTGTCGTGTCAAATTCAATCCCCCAATCTTTTCCAATACCATATAATACTTCTTCACCAATGATACTATTGACAGCGTTATTTAGCACCGCTAATGGAATTCTTGGATATTTCATCAACAAATATTCAGTAGCATGGTAAGTTAACAAGTTTTTACCAAACACACTAAGACCTTTATTATTAGCGTATTTCCCATTTTCTTGAATACAAGTCAAACATCTGGCTAAAGTTGATAATTTAAATGTGTTGGGTAAGTGTAAACGATTGTGTAAAGTCACTAATTGAGGTGACTTGGATGCCAACTCTTCACTGATGGTTGTTACTGGAGTTTTAGCAGATTTAATAATTGTGGATGAAAAATCTAAATTTAATAGTTAGTAACTTGGCTTATCGACATTTTATGAGAAAGAAATGGAAGTTACACATACTTCTAACACCCCGTGTCAGTCCTAAAAACAGGTTTTGTATAAGTTTTATGTACATGATGAGAAATGCCCCTCAAATGGTCAATGGATAAACTTATATTTAATTCTTCACTTTAATGATCAAATTTTTTTTTCCAACCAGTCCGATCAGAAAATTTCAAAAAAGGCCGGGTGACCTGATTATATGGGGTGCTGCACCCTTGAGTGTTCTCCAGAATTGTGATTAGACAAGAAATAGAGTGGGAAAAGGCTTGTAAATGATATTAGAGAAGACACTTTTTGAGTAATTGTTAGTCAAAAGACTCTTTTGTGTAAAAATTGGCATCCATTTAAAAGAATTCTTTGGGTAAATCGGATTAAAAAACTTTTATAAAAAAACTCAATGTATTACCTATTAATTCTTAATTTTGATTCTCATTATGACAGTATGTTGACATTTGAAAATCAATAATTGATTTACTGGATACTTGCTGCTCAGTATTTAAATGGAAAATTAGTTTTCATATTGAGATGTTGAGAACTATCTACATTGAATTTTCACCTTATGAGGAAAACCACAGTTACAGCACAAAAACATGACTATTTCTACTCATTAACGTATTTTTTGAAAGGAACCTACAAGCTCACAACCAAATAGAGTCAAATATTACTACATGTCTGTATCAAATCAGTCACACATTCGCTGTTGTGCGGTTGTCCGCAATCCCCGGCACGGCCGTTGAGTAGTGAGGTGGCAGCTCCAAAAAAATCTTTAAAAAATTTGAGCTTACTAAAACCAAAACAACCTTCAAAAAGCATCACTAAAACTAAGAAGAATATTCTTGGAAGTCTAGTGTTGGTTGAAAAAACGTTTATCATACTCACTTGTGTGGTTTTAGAGGAAAAAGTATAGTTTTAGAGGAAAAGTTTATTGTTTATCCCAAACCTATAATTTTCTCACTCTTTTATAGTTGAACAGCGATCTTATCATATTTTATAGGCGGCTCATTCATAATTAAAACTATTTGAACTTTCAACTTTCAAAGATCACAAAAATTTTTATTGTTCTGTTTTGTTCCTATTTTTCATTACAGCTTGAAAAAGAAAAGGTTATTTTGATTTAAATAAAAGATAAATAAAGAATGAGTGAAAATCCTTTTGATATTCCTTTGAAAGTCGAAGGGCCTAATCCACCCAGTCCTATTCTCAGTGGAGATCTCACTGGTGACTCACAAACATATGAATATGCCAGTAAATCGGCGGCAGAGACTATTGAAATATTTTCTACTGATCCAGTAAATGGATTAAGCTCTGCCCAAGATATTTCTTATAGAAGATCAATACATGGTGCAAATGAAATGGAAGAAGAAGAAGATGAACCATTATATCTAAAATTTGCCAAACAATTTTATGAAGATCCGTTGATTTTACTTCTAAATGGTTCTGCTATCATTAGTTTTATTATGGGAAATATTGATGATGCTGTTTCTATCACTGTAGCAATTATCATCGTGGTCACTGTCGGTTTTGTTCAAGAATATAGATCGGAAAAATCGCTCGAAGCTTTGAATAAATTAGTTCCCCCAAATTGTCATTTAACAAGAAATGGGAACTCAGAAACTTTGTTGGCTTCTAATTTGGTTCCAGGAGATCTCGTACATTTTAATATTGGTGATAGAATTCCTGCTGATGTTAGAATCATTCAATCAAGTGATTTAACCATTGATGAAAGTAATTTGACTGGTGAAACTAATCCAATCAGTAAAAATAATGAAACGATTGTTCAGGAATCCAATTTCAAAAAAACTCATATTAGTGATTGCTCAAATATTGGATTTATGGGAACTTTAGTCAGGGACGGGAATGGTACTGGGGTTGTGGTTGCAACTGGTTCGAAAACTGTTTTTGGTAACATTTTCAAAATGATGTCTGATATAGAAAAACCAAAGACTCCTTTACAATTAACTATGGATAAGTTAGGTCAGCAATTATCGATGATTTCCTTTGCTATTATTGGGGTTATTGGTTTAATTGGGATTATTGAAGGTAAATCATGGTTAGATATGTTTCAAATTTCTGTTTCGTTGGCTGTTGCTGCTATTCCTGAAGGTTTGCCAATTATTGTTACTGTAACTTTAGCTTTAGGTGTGTTAAGAATGGCCTCTCATAAAGCTATTGTTAGAAGATTGCCAAGTGTGGAAACTTTAGGTTCTGTCAATGTGTTGTGTACTGATAAGACAGGTACTTTAACTGAAAACCATATGACGGTTACTGAAATTTGGGCGCCAGATCAAAAAACTATTGATTTAAGAACACATCATTTAAACCATAGTCAATATGAAGAACCAACTTTTGAATCGAAATTGACTGTTGATGTTAAGCAATTATTGGAAATTGGAAATCTTTGTAACAATTCTAGATTTTCACATGAAACTGGAAAATTTATTGGTAATCCAACTGATATTGCATTAGTTGAAGTTTTAAGAAGATTTAAATTAGATGACATTAGAAATACTAGAGAAAAAGTTAAAGAATTATCGTTCAACTCTTCTAGAAAATACATGGCAGTGATAACTCATCAAGAAGACAAGTCAAAACAAGAAACTTTCATCAAAGGTGCTTACGAAAGAATTTTAAATTTTTCCAGTCATGTTGTTAGTAGTTCAAACAAAAATGGTAAAATTCCAATCACTGAAGAGTTTAAACAAAAAGTTATTGAAGAAGCAAATTCTATGGCTTCTAAAGGTCTTAGGGTGATTGGTTTGGCTAAAAAAGATGGTGAGTTTGATTTACACAAAGATCCATCTAATTTGAAATTTGCAGGTTTGGTTGGAATGTACGATCCTCCAAGAAAGAAGGTTGCACATGCTATTTCACAATTTGCTAAAGGTGGCGTTCATGTTATTATTATTACTGGTGATTCAGAAGGGACTGCAGTTTCTATTGCTAAACAAGTTGGATTGTATATTCAAGATCAAAGTAGACAAGTTATAACTGGTGAAAAACTAGATTCAATGTCAGATAATGACTTAATGAATGCAATTCAATATGTTAATGTTTTTGCCAGAAGTACACCATCTCATAAAGTTCGTATTGTTAAAGCTTTACAACAACGTGGAGATGTTGTGGCGATGACTGGTGATGGGGTTAATGATGCTCCTGCATTAAAGTTAGCGGATATTGGTATTTCAATGGGTCAAAATGGTACAGATGTTGCCAAAGAAGCTTCGGATATGATTTTGGTTAATGATGATTTTACAACGATTTTAACAGCAATTGAAGAAGGTAAAGGCATTTTTTATAATATTCAAAATTTCTTATGTTTCCAATTATCAACATCAATTGGAGCATTAGGTTTGATTGCAATTACAACTTTATTTAATTTACCAAATCCTTTAAATCCAATGATGATTTTATTTATTAATATTATTATGGATGGACCACCAGCACAATCTTTAGGGGTTGAAGCAGTTGATGAAGATATTATGACACATCCACCAAGATCTAAACATGAAAATATTTTATCAAAAAGGTTATTACAAAGAATTGTTTTGAAAGGTTTAATTACTGTTATTGGAACATTTTTCATTTATCTGAAAGAAATTCATGCAGATCATGAAGTTACTAGAAGAGATACAACTATGACGTTTGCAGCATTTGTTTCATTTGATATGTGGAATGCAATTAGTTGTAAACATAATTTCAAATCAATTTTTCAAGTTGGTTTTTTTAAAAATAAATTTTTTAATATTGCATTAGGAATTATCATAATTGCAGAATTAAGTATTGTTTATTTACCATTATTTCAAAATATTTTTCAAACTGAAGCATTATATTTTGGTGATTTGATTTTTATTCTTTTCGTTACTTCAAGTGTTTTCATTGCTGATGAAATTTTTAAAATGGTTACTGCTGGTAAAACTGATATTTTGTTTGGTAGTTCTAATAATGCTGGTATGATTGTGTAATAACATTAAATTGATTTTCTTTTTTTCAAATTAGAATAACTATTAATAATTACATTTTTCATAAAATAAACATTGTAAAACACCAAGCTTTTTTTGAAATTAATGTTGATAGGCCATTACGCATTTTCATAATTCAATTTAATTTTTCCAGAATTTAAATCTTTACCAAACTTTAGCTCCAAATAATCTAAAATTGTTTGAATAAAAAACTTTGCAATTTCTTTACCTTGATCATCAACTCCTGATTGGGAGATTAGACTTGGTAAAATCGATAAAAATCTCAAAAAATGTTGAATTCCATAAATCTCCAAAATGAATTTTTCATCATTTAAATTTTGATTCTTAAAGTTTTCAAATTGTGAAAATTCTTCAAAATATAAAATTAGTTTTGCAAAACTCCTAATTAGATAGTTTTCAAGAGAAACTAAAAATTCTTCAACAAACTCATTATTGATCAAATAGTTATTAGTTATTGTTGAATTTCTTGTATGTTTAGAGATTCTGGATGAATCATTTGACAGACTTATTAGTTCCAAATTATTTTTATTAATTTTTTGAACTTTTTCATCATAAAAAATTTTATAATCAACAAGAATTTGTCTGATTGAAATTTTTGATGGTAAATTAACCAATTTTTTCTCAAGTTTAATTAATTGACAATCATCGATTAAATATTGACGTAAAGCAGTTGGAAAATCAATCAAAAATGGTGGACGAATTAAAAATCTTTGAACTTTCATAAATGTACCATCTTGAATTCTTTTACTTGGGAAGAAATCTTGAATAGTTTTTGATTCTTTGAGTTCGAAAATCTTATTGATAGGAACTTCATCATTTTCGATATTTAAACCAGTTAGTTTTTTATCTTTATTTGAAATAGTTGTAACATTTTTTTCTAAAAACTCAATATCATCAAACTCTTCAACCGCAATTTCTACTTTACCTTGATCATTGATTGCTGTTTGTAATAACTCTTTTGATTTTTTGATATTCTCTTGATTATAAGGTAACATTCTAGTTTTATCAACCCATTCATCCCAATTTTTTGGCCAACCCTTATAATGAATATAATACATAGTTTTATTAATTCTTTTAATTGGATCATTTATTGATTTGATTGTTGCTCTTTCCACTGATTGTTCATATGAGACCTTTTCTTTTTTCCCAATGATTTCCAATGAGTTAGGTTCATGAACAAATTTAATTGTTGATTCATAAATAACAGGACCATGGAAAACAAAACATCTTTCAGCGGCGTGAGGATTCCAAGTTGAATCTTCATCAGATTCTGACATAGTTCAATGCTTCTTTCAAAATTGAACAAAAGTCGTTGAATAAAACCTAAATTTAAAGGAAGTTTGTCAAATTCAAAACACCATACATTCATCGCGTTTTTTTTAACAATACTTTGGTATTTTTGGTCACGTGTGTTTGTGTCTTTGATTGAAATTTAACTACTATAACCAGCTTCTAAAGAGAAAACGATAAAATATACTCAATGACAAGATAATAAGACTGGACAAAAGTATCCATTTATTTTAAATGGGAGATTTTCCGGTTTTTGCTGTGTTTTGTGGAAGTTCCCACAGTTTTCCAGTCTTTGCGGTGCGGATGTGTCAATTTTGCTGATAATTCACGAGAGTTGTCGAGTCTTTCCAATATTTTTTTTTTTGCAACTCCTAAAATTGTCTTTTTTTTTCAAAATCAAGCAATATTATCACAAATTTCTTGAAAACTTGCCTTTTGATTATTGGAAACCGCTCATTTTGTTCATTCTTCTAATAGATTTTCAGCTTTTCCTTATCATGAGTCATTACAAATACCTTGATTCTCAACCCGAAAACAAATTCAGTAAACTTGTGAATAATCAAAAAATTGTGGTGATTCCTGAATTCACCCTTGAATCAGGTCATGTGTTACAAGAAATTCCAGTGGCTTTCAAGACTTGGGGGAAATTAAATGATAAAGGAAATAATTGTATGGTGATTTGTCATGCTTTAACTGGTTCATCAGATATTGCCGATTGGTGGGGGCCCTTGCTAGGTAAAGGTAAAGCATTTGATCCAACAAAATTCTTCATTATTTGTCTTAATTCTTTAGGAAGTCCTTATGGTTCTGCTAGTCCTATGACAATTGATCCAGCCACGGGGAATCGATATGGTCCAGAATTTCCTTTAACTACCATTAGAGATGATGTGAAAATTCACAAATTAGTACTTGATAGTTTAGGAGTCAAACAAATTGCAGTGGTTATTGGAGGATCAATGGGAGGGATGTTGACTTTGGAATATCCATGTTTATTTGAGAAAAATTATGTTCGTTCAGTAGTTGCTTTAGCTACAAGTGCTAGACATTCAGCTTGGTGTATTTCTTGGAGTGAAGCTCAAAGACAAAGTATTTATTCAGATCCTAAATATAAAAATGGTTATTATGACGTGGAAGATGGTCCAAAAACTGGTTTGGCCGCTGCTAGAATGAGTGCTTTATTAACTTATAGATCAAGAAATTCATTTGAAAAAAGATTTGCTAGAAATGATCCTTTAAAAATTACAAATATTCCAAAATCAAAACTTTCAATTGATGAAAATAATAAAGAAATCATTACAAATAGAGAAGAAAATTGGACTATTCATAATGATGGTCATAAAAATCGAAAATATCCAAATAATTCTCCAACATCATCAACTACTTTAGATGATAGTAATACTGATCTCAGTAGATCATCATCTGTTAGTTCAGTCAGCACCACTACTACAAAAAAGAAACGTCCACAAACTTTTTTCACGGCTCAAAGTTATTTACGTTATCAAGGAGATAAATTCATTGGAAGATATGATCCAAATTGTTATATTTCAATCACCAGAAAACTTGATACTCATGATCTTGCTAGAGATAGATACAGTAAAAATGAGTTTGGAGAAGTAGTTCCCATTTCTATGGAAGAACAACTTCATAAAATTTCTCAACCCAGTTTAATTATTGGTGTAACTTCTGATGGATTATTTACTTTGAGTGAACAAGAGTTTTTAGCTGATAACATTCCAAATTCCTCATTATATACCATTAATTCTCCAGAAGGTCATGATGCTTTCTTATTAGAGTTTTTGGAAATCAATAATGTTGTGATTGAATTTGAAAAAAAACACTTAAAAAATATTCTTGATCAAGCACCAGTAGAATTAAATGATGATGAAGATTTAGGTAATGCAGGTGCCAGTTTATTCGGTGAAGCTGAAGAAGTTACTAATTGGTAATCGTATTAGATGTTCAACTTTTCAATGTCTTGATGAAAGTATACAACCTTTTTTTTGACAAATAATTTGTAAATTAAAACATACTAAAAACGATCAATTAAATTTCATATAAACAAAAAAACAATAACATTGATCTGTGAAGTCTTCAATGCAAGAAAACAAGCTTCATTGAATCAAAAAAGTATAATATCGTAAAATTTTAAATAAGTTGAGATATTTATCGTAATTGATAAAATCCCTGCATCTTTATCTCTGCATCTTTGAGGTAATATATATTCATCAGATGTTTACTGTTATTGTTGAAGAAAAGAAAAAAAAGTTATCAGGCAAATATTGAATGAAGGAAAAAACTTTTATCTTTAATCTAACTTTTTTGTAGTTTTAATAATTCTAGTTCATCTTCAGTAACCAAATGATGTTTGTGATTTTTACTCTTATAAAAATTAACCAAAAATTCCAAATCTCTTTTTGAATAATTACTATCCAAAATATTTTTTCTATTTCTTTTTTGTGGATCTTCACTATTATCTTCATTATCACTAATATCTAACATTTTGAATTGTTTTTTGATTAATTTTTCTTTTTCTAATTCTTCAATATTCTCACTAATAACCTGGTTTTGAATATCAATAATTTTGTTTTCTAATTCTTCTTTACTTAAATCAGTTGATTCTTTTAATGACAGAATTTTTGAAGCTGGAATATCATTATGACAATGACAAGCATCAATTGATTTATACCATTCATGATCCAACACTTCATTCAATGGGATTCTAGTTTTTGGATCTAGTTCAAGCATTTTACCAATTAAATCTCTTGAAGCATGAGGTAATAATCTTAATAATCTATATGGACCCTTTAGTTTATTTTTGATAATAATTAAATTTCCATCTTTATCAAGTTTTTGATGACGAGTTAAATTAATTTCTTCAATTGGTTGTGGTTTATTTGGATCACTTCCATCTTCTAAAACAATAGTTGGATCACTTGCAAAATTTTTGAAACTATTATCTGTTAATTTTGGACATTTCCATGGAAATCTTTTTAACACCATACAACAAAATATAATAGCAATTGACCAAATATCACTTGGTCTTGGATCGTAATATTTGGTAGTCAAAATTTCAGGAGCTAAATATGGATCACTTCCCACGATACCTTTACATTTAACAATTTCTTCTTCAAATGGATATCTAAAGACAACTGCTGATCCAAAATCAATCAACTTTAGAATCCCAAATTTATTTACCACACAATTATCCAATTTCAAATCACGATGAGATAGTCCTAAAGAATGTAAATAACTGACTCCTTTGATAATTTGTTTAAAGTAACAAAAAATTTCATATTTGGTCATTAATCCACTCATAACAATTGTAAAAAAATCATATGGACAATACTCCATAACAATTAAAATATTGGTTTTTGATTCTTTTAAAATGTCAAAAGTTTCAATAACATTTTCATTATGCAAAGTTGAACCAATCATGAATTCTGCAGTGATCTTTTTATTATAATCACTAGTCGATTCTTTTGGATTCTTTGGTCTAAATTTCTTAACCGCAAATAATTTACCGTCACTTGGTCTTTCAACAACAGAAACCGAACCTCCAGCACCTTCACCTAATAATTTCCCTGGATTACCATATTTCTCAATTAATTCAGAAACTGATTCACCATCAAATAAAATTTTATCAGTTTCTGAATGATTATTATTGGAAGATGATGAATGATTTTTATCAGAAATACCACCAGTAGATTTTTGATTACGATAATGATCCATATGTAAATGCTGTTGTAAAGATTTGGCAGCTTTTGAATGACCCGAACTTGCAGAAGAAACTTTAGAAGCCGCGAATGAAGCCTGAGCAGATGAAGTAGTTTGTAATGAAACATTATTTTCTTTTTTATTTGATTTTTTGAAAAAACGTTTTAATCCAATGTGAGGCTTGTTCATATGGTGAGCATGAGCATGATCATTATTTGGAGATGGAGTTTGTGAAATTTGTTGATGATTATTTATTTTATTTCTTAAAGTACTACTTGGAGAATTCGATCTTTGAGCAGCAAAATGATGATTAATATCAATTGATTTTAAAGTCGTGTTACCAGTGCCAGGATTAATCATTGGATTATTGATGATGGTGGAGTTTGTAGGAGAGTGTTGATTAGAAGAAGATGGGGTTTGTATTTTAACATTTTCTTTTCCTAAGGCCAAAGAAGATATTTTTTGACTTAAAGACCTAACAGAATCCTTAGTTCTTTGAGGAGCCAAGTCAGGCAGGTTATTATTATTATTATTATTATTATTATTATTATTACTACTATTATTATTATTTGTGGACAAATCAAAATGATGAACACTAGCTGGAGAACGAGGACCATTGTTACTATTACTGACGGCCAACAGTTGTAGGTTTGGATGTGAATGATTTAACATCTTCAACTTGTGCTTTGCTGATTTGAAAAGTGATGATCTTTTCGATAGAAGTTGTTTCCCAACGTTATTATTGTTATCAGTTGAGTTTACTCTTGACGAAGCAACGGAAATCGAGTGTTGGTCGGTTTCTTGGTCTTTCATGCTATCAGAATGTGTCATATTGGTGGAATTCTCCGATCGTGTTGTTGTTGATGTCTCCTCTGGAAGAGCAGTGTTGGGTCGTTCGTTGGCTAGAGCAGAAGGAGTTTCAGCAAGCAGCTCGAAAACCATTATGCGAAAGTTACGACTAGCAAATAGGAAGGAATCAATTAAATTGATTGAGAATCTGGATTGTTGGGTGATGGTTTCCGGACTTTTGAGTGCAAGTCAATTGAAAAGGAGCAGGGCAAGGAAGAGCAGAGAGGAGCAGGGGCGCGGGATAATCAAAAACCGTTCAAGAAAGGACGGGTTTGGCTTGATTATGACGGGATCTTGTCTGGGAACGAGGATGGTTTGGCAATGAACGCTTTGCTTTGTTTGTTGCTTGTCTGTTGATGTTTGCTGGGCCTGACCCGATCCGTGTGTTCCGCGGTGCGGTCTGCGGCAACGCCCCAGCCAATCAAACCACGCCAAATGGCCAGCCGCACCAGCCACTACATCCTCCAGCCACATCCAGCCCACAGGCTTCTTGTGGATCACACATTCTCAACATGCAGCACAGGCAACGCCGTTTGCAAAAACTTATATAAACTTTCTTCTCTGGCCTTTGTAGAATTGGAGAAAATCATAGTAGGCTTACCTTTTTTTTCTGGAATGATATTGTTTCAAGCTTTGATACTGCTACTATTCCCTCTCTTTAGCCTTGCTTATCCAATTCTTGCGAATAATAAGCATTTGGCAGGATCATTAGTTCTTCATCATCCCCGAGATGTCAGCCATAATTCATACCTCCCCATGCAATTCAGTGTGAAAAGAAATCATGTAAATGCAAAAGGAGAACTCTATAAAAGATCAGTACAGATTGAGGAGTTCACACTAAATAACATTAATGAATTATATTATTTGGTAGATATGGAAATTGGGACTCCAAGTCAGTCTGTCAAAGTCATGCTAGATACTGGGTCACTGGATATTGTCATTAATTCCATCACAAACAATTATTGTATGCCTCTTAATGATAGTGCAAATATACTTTCTGAAAATAACAACAAAAAAACAGCAAAACTAGAAAAAAGAAAAAATATTGGGGATTACACTGATATTCTCAATAGTAATATGGTGGTTATCAGCACAGATAATAATCATTCTGTAAACTGTTTCCAGTATGGTTGGTTTGCCGGAAATCTTTCTAGTACTTTTGAACTCACCAAAACTCCATTACTCACTAATTATGCTGATTTGACATTTGCTTCGGGTTATTTTGCTACTGACAATGCAGTCATTGGAAATATTCCCATCAAAAATTTAAATTTTGGTCTTGTTGAAGAAGGTAATTCACAATTAGGAGTTATGGGGATTGGACAAGAAAAAACTGAAAGTACTTATGCTAATTCTAAAAAAACATACGATAATCTACCAAAACAAATCTACAATCAACATAAATTGAAAAAAATGGCATATTCCATTGATTTAAGTGATCCAGATAAAGGAACTATTCTTTGGGGTGCAGTGGATGCCAATAAGTATTTTGATGGAAAAACTGTTAGTTTACCATTAAAAAAAATGAACGGTAAAACGGGATTCTTCACCGAATTAGAATCTTTAGAATTATATTACCAATCAAATACATCAACAACTACAAATGAAACTCAAAATTTGAAATTCAGAATTCTGCAGGGAACTCAAATTGGGCTTTTTGATACCGGATCAAGTATTAATTCATTTTCAACTGAAGTTAATCAATTAATCTCTACTTATATTCCTAGTACTCCATTATCTAGTTCTGGGTATTTAGTTTCTTGTGATATTATTTCCAATCCAAATAACTTTTTCCGTTATAATTTTAAATCTTCAATATCTATTGATGTTCCATTTATTCAAATGAATATTAGTACTATGTCTCAAAATAATCAGTGTTTTCTTGGTGCTGGATCAACCGCTGGAGCAACTTATAATTATACATTTGGAGATCCGTTTTTCAGAGAAAGTTTAGTGGTTTTTGATTTACTGGATAGTAAGATATCACTTGGGAAACTTAATAAAACAGCAAAAGCTGAAGATGAAAAGATAATGATCATTGGGTGATTTATCATATAAAATAAACGTTGGGTAAATACAAATTTTGTAAACAATTTACAATCAAGAGTTAAAACAATTTGATTAAAAAAAATTCTATTAAACGTTTCCTTTTTCTAACTAGTTCAATTCAGTTTCAGCAAAAGTAGGTAAAACAAAACTAGCTTCATGGATTTCTTTATTATAATATTTGAATAATTTTCCTTCTTCTTCTTTACTAAATTTAGTGACTGGTTTGGTGACATCAACGTCTTTCCCTTTACTACATACCATGAAACCAATTTGACCTGATGGATAAGTTGGGATGGTAGTATAAGCATATTTAACGGTTGGAAAGATTTTTTCACAAGTTTTCTTCAAATCTTTGATGATTTTCATATGTAACCAAATGTTTTCAGCTTGAGTGGTGATAATACCATCAGCTTTAAGAGAATCATTCAATAATCTAAAATAATTTTCTTGAAATAATGATTCTGCTGGTCCTTCAGGATCGGAAGAATCAGTAATGATAATATCAAAAGAATTTGTATATTTCTTTAAAAATTCAAAACCATCTCCAATAAAAGTGGTGACTTTTGGATGAGAATAAGCACCAGCGCTCAAATTTGGTAAATATTTCTTGGAAACATCAATAACCATTTCGTCAATATCACAAAGAGTAGCGTGGTTGATTAAATCTCCATACTTCAAGACTTCTCTTAAAACACCACCATCACCACCACCAATGACCAAGACATTTAATCCTTCTTTAGCCCTTGGATGTGAAGCAATGGCAAGATGGGTGATCATTTCTTGATAGGCAAACTCATCACGTTCAGTGACTTGAATAACATTATCTAAAACCAAAACATTACCATAATCGGTAGATTTGAAAACAAGAACATCTTGATATTTTGATTTGGAATGGAAAAGAATTTCTTCAACTCTCAAAGTCATGGCTTGACCTGGCCACATAGTATCACTGATTTCTCTAAACCATCCGTCTAAAGATCTTTAGTTAGTTATATATTTTATGTATCAATTTTTCAGGTTTTACTCACCTTTGATGGTTGGATGACTCAAAATTTTGCTATCGGACATGGTTCTTGAAGAATAAAAACAACGACTTGGTAGAATTCTAGAGGATTTGAAGATTGAATTGCAAATCAATGAACAATTTCTGAGCATTCAAAGAAAGAAAATGAACTTTGAAAAGTTTCTCAAAAAAAATTTTTTCCTATAGAATTTCCTCGAATATCATCAATTTGCTGGGGGAAATAACACAATGATTTTCAAGAATATTGGTTTTTGTGTAGAATGAAAAGAAAGAGATGGTTTACATGGTTATCTAAAGAGCTCAATGTCAAAAAATCTATTTCAAGTGTCCATTTGATAGTAGTAAAGAGTGATTATTCTGCTTTTGTGAATACTCAGACAGTGCAACAGTGGGATGCGTCCCATTCTTGAATCATTTTAAGTCACTTTTAATCACAACTTAATATCTCAATTTTTCTCTCTATAGAACTCAAGTTACAATTATATGTAATATTTGATAAATCATCCTTTATCATTTAACGGTGATTTGATAATTGAAAGATCCTACTGTCAATGCGTCAAGTTAAAAAACTTGCTGAAATTTCCAAATATTGACAACTTTTGTCCCATGAACTTTTTTTTGCTAACTACAGGAACACTTTCTTTTTGAACTTAACTCTATCTTTCCAGTATTCTATTACAATCTCTTCAGACACTCATAAATACATTTAGTCTTATAATCGATGATAAATTTGAGAAGGGTAACAATAGCTCATGAGCATGTTATTGAAAGTTGTTTGTAAATCATCCCTAATAACTGAAACTTTCTCTCATTTTTTCAAGATGATATTTTCCGAAAACTTTGATCTGTAAAAATTGTTGAATTGATGCTTTCATCAGAACACTTTGCGTTGCAAACCGCATTTTCTGAAAGTTTTTCTAGTTTGTGTATAAAATGTAGATGAGAAAAAAAAATCAAAACAAAAAAACCACAAAAAGACAATTTGAAACAATATTTCAACTTGACTTCTAAATTACCCAGTATGAGTTTCGAACAGCCCACAGTAAGTTGAATTGAATAGATAATAAGACGATTGGTAATACTAACATTCATAGGAGGATGATAGTGATCACGTTAAATTTTTCTGCTTAGGAGGAGGAAATGAAGTTGGAAGAAGTTGTCATATTCTTGAATTTAAAGGGAAAGTAGTAATGTTAGATGCCGGGGTTCATCCAGCTTTCAGTGGATTGAATTGTCTTCCCTTTTATGATGAATATGATTTAAGTAAGGTGGATATTTTATTAATCAGTCATTTTCATCTTGATCATGCTGCTTCTTTACCTTATGTGATGCAACATACAAATTTTAAAGGAAGAGTGTTCATGACCCATCCCACAAAAGCTATTTTTAGATGGATTATGGGAGATTTTGTGAGGACTACTGCTTTGGCAGAAAATTCCAGTGTTTCTGTTTATAATGATGAGGAATTGACAGAAGCATTTGATAGAATTGAAACAATTGATTTTCATTCAACTTTAGAAATTGATGGAATCAAATTTACGGCTTATCATGCTGGTCATGTCTTAGGAGCAGCCATGTTTTTCATTGAAATTGGAGGCTTAAAAATTTTATTCACTGGTGATTATTCAAGAGTCCAAGATCGTCATTTAAATTCCGCAGAAGTTCCTCCAGAAAGACCAGATATTTTAATTTGTGAGTCAACTTTTGGAACGGCTACTTTTGAAAATAGGGAAGAAAATGAGAAAAGACTCACAAGTATGATTCATTCAACAGTTTTAAGTGGAGGAAGAGTTTTATTACCAACATTTGCTTTAGGTAGAGCTCAAGAATTAATGTTAATTTTAGAAGAATATTGGTCAAAAAATCCTGAACTAGAAAACGTTAATATTTATTTTTGTTCTTCATTAGCTAGAAAATGTATGACAGTTTATAAAACTTATGTTAGTATGATGAATGATGAAATTAGAACAAAAATGAGAGTCACCAATTCAAATCCATTTAATTTCAAACATATCAAAAATCTTCGATCAACTTATGGATTTGAAGATTTCTCATCGTGTGTGGTGATTGCTAGTCCTGGGATGTTACAAAATGGGGTTTCAAGGGAATTATTAGAAAGATGGGCTCCTGATCAAAGAAATTTGGTGGTAATGACTGGTTATGTTATTGAAGGTACAATGGCTAGGAATTTACTACTCGAACCTTCAGAAATCCCATCAATAACAAATCCTGATATCATGATCCCTAGAAGAATTCAAGTTGATGAGGTTTCGTTTGCGGCTCATGTTGATTATGAACAAAATTCAGAATTTATTAATCTAGTTAATCCAAAAAATATTATTCTAGTTCATGGAGAACTAAATCCAATGGGTAGATTGAAATCTGCATTACTATCAAAATATTCAAAATTGAAGAAAACTAAAGATGAAGTTAAAGTTTTCACTCCTGCTAATTGCGAAGAATTAAATATTAAATTTCAAGGAATGAGAATTGCAAAAGTTTTAGGATCAATTGCTGTACAAAAACCAAAATCAAATGATATCATGACAGGAGTTTTAGTTTCAAGAAATTTTGATCTTAATTTGTTAAAAGTCGATGATTTACGTGAATTTTCTGGTTTAACTACTACAATTGTTAAAGAACGTCAAATTATTAGAATGACTTCTGGTAAAGATTTAATGTATTGGCATTTATCACAGATGTTTGGTTATGTGGAAGTAGTTCATGATAATGATGATGAATTTGAGTTAAAAATCATGAATGATATTATCGTTACTTTAGAAAAAGAAAATTGTACAATCCAATGGACTAGTGGATTGATTAATGATACAATTGCTGATTCAGTAATTGCAATTTTACTTTCAGTTGATTCATCTCCAGCATCAGTCAAATTAACTTCAAAACTTCATTCTCATGATCATGATCATAAAGAAAGTCAAAAGGAAAAATTACTAAAAAGTCATGCTGATTCTTCGATTGAAATTAGAATGCATCGAATTATTAGTCTTTTAAAAGCACAGTTTGGTGATTCTTTTGAAATAAATGAAAATAAAAATGGTGGACTAATCAAAATTGGTACTACAGTTGCTCAAGTTGACTTTTTGAAATTATCAGTGGATTGTAAATCAACAATGCTTAGGACAAGAATCGAACAAATAATGAATAGGGCAACTGATTTAGCCGCTCCTTTGGCACAAAAAACAAAATAGTCATGAATTTAATGTCATAATTCTGGATAGATAATATAAAACATTTTGTTATGAATTTGATTTTTTTGTAAACTTCAAGTTATCAGGTAACAATAGACGTAAGTTCCTTGTAGCATGACACAAAAGCAAAAAATAGAAGTACGGTTACTAAATTTTTTTTTCTTACACAATATAGGTTTATATGGCCAATAGTAGAATGACTCAAAAATATGGTAAATAGAGGGTAATTTATTGTATACAAATAATTTTTCATAGCTTGTAGTAGGGAATTAAATTTCCTTCAAAAATCATGGTGGAGCATCGAAGTGCTTAAGAATTTGGATCATTCAGGGATTTGTTTGATCCTCTAAATTCACTTGATTTATTTTACTGACTTTCAGATTTAATGGCTCATTTTAAATAGAAAATTTTAACAAAGATTTTGAAGTTTTTTATACTATATCAAACTGACTATAAGTAGGTCAAATCTTACTTTGAAATTTTTTCACTATTTTTGTAGTTTTCGAAGCCAGGAGAGTTCTAACAGATCAAATAGATGGCTGATTATCTTCCTAATTATTGACTGAATTATTTGAACTACTTAGCGTTCAAAGTTTTCGAATATTAAAAGTCAAAAAGACCCACAATAGTAGATGTACGCGCTGTCACTTACTTATGTACTATTTTTCAACTAATTGTATAACAATATTTGGTACATGTTACTGTACTTATTCAGAGCTTTCATTTGATACCATTATTGTAAGAATACATGACAGAATATGGTATTCAGTAAAATTGCAATTGTTAATTAAAACTGTTTGCAAACGCAGTTGTTTACTGATGAGCTTTGAGAGTTTGTTTTCAATCTATAAGAATTGAGTGGCATTTAGGATGAAGTCTCACAACATCGTTTTAGATTCGTGGCTCTTGAACCTTTTCCTAGTTCGAATCTCCAATAAGACTTTCTTTTTCCTTTTCAAAAAATTATAATTTAAGGGGTTATTTTGCACAAGTAAGCGAATATAATTCTTACGATTACTTTAGAACACTAGTAAATTTAACATTATGGGTTTTTGTTTTATTAGGTTAAGTGAATGTGTGTATTATATCAAATTGCGCCCAAGTAAATGCTAAAATAAAGGAAGTTTTTGAAATAACAACAATTATTATGCATCTGCATACCATTTCAAACACCAACAAAATTATTAACAACCACTTGAATATATCCTTTTTGACTCTTCCCAAAGTAAGTTAAACCTGTAATATAGTCGAATATACTATACGTTTGTGAAAATAAAAAATCCCAAATCTGAAGTGTTCCTCTACCACTTGAAATAAAACCGTACGGATAACTCTCGGTAGCCAAGTTGGTTTAAGGCGCAAGACTGTAATGGTATCATTTATCTTGAGATCGTGTGTTCGACTCACACCCGGGAGACATTTATTTTTTTGCCACTTTTGAACTGATAATTTTCAAAAGTTATTATTGAAATTACTTAGTATTTTGGTTCTGAAGTAAAAGTATAATCATTAATATTTCTATTTTATAATTTTAAAGACTTTTTTGGTGCACTACATAATGGGTATCAAGTTGACACTTTTAATGTGGATCAAATAATAAAATAGATTGTTAATTAAAAGGAGCAAGTAATCGTTAAAACAAGATTTAAAAATGGTCAAAATATGTTTTCTGATGATCGTTGATGATCGCAGATAGCTTAACTCTGTTAAATGAAACAGTCCATTTTTAATTACAAACGATTTCAAAAATTTATAATAATGCAAATTATGTAAAAAGATATACAAAAGTATAACTAATAACCTTAAACCAAAATTTTTATCTGTATTAATTGAAAAAAAACAAAGGTAATTACGAGCAATTGAAAGAGGTGGATTTGAAACACAAAATGTATTCATTCTGTTAACAATATTTTTTTTTTTTCAAAACGGTGTTATGGAATATATGATAAGATTTTCATTGTGATTTATTATATTATAGTCAAGAATTCATCTGTAAGGAGCATCAGCATCTAAACAATATTGAATTTCTTGTTCCCATTTATCACCATTTTCCAACAATTTTTCTTTATTATATAATAACTCCTCTCTAGTACAAGTAGAATATTCAGTGTTCGGAGTTTCCACAATGGCATCAACAGGACAACTTTCTTGACAATAACCACAATATATACATTTAGTCATATCAATATCATATTTATAAGTTCTTCTTGAACCATCAGCTCTTTCTTCAGCTTCAATAGTAATTGCTTGAGCAGGACAAATAGCTTCACATAATTTACAAGCAATACATCTTTCTTCCCCACTTGGATATCTTCTAAGAGCATGTTCACCTCTAAATCTTGGAGACATTGGACCTTTTTCATATGGATAATAAATTGTGTATGGAGCTCTAAAATACATTTCAAGACAAATATACATTCCTCTGAACATTTCAGCTAAAAGAAAGAATTTGGTGGCTTTATCTAAAGCACTTTCTTTACTTTCTTCCCATGATTCTGGTCTAGTTTGTCTGAAATTTGATGGCCAACTTGAAGTAAGAGCTCCACCAGTTGGTAAAGTTGGGGTACCAGGAAATGGTTTTGAAGACTTGATTGAACAAGAAATCAATCTCTTGGTTAAGAGCTGTTGGGACACAGGGGATCTGACCAAATATTTGGCAAACATTACGAGTACTTGATATAGTTGGAGATAGCAGGATTAAAAATAATCCAAAATTTATTGTGTCTCTTGTTATTTTTTTTTGTAATAACTAAAAGCTCAACGATGATAGGCCAGTTTCTGGTTATGAAACTCTGCGGGATTAGCCAATCAGAGACGGCAAATTCGAAATACACTGGTTAGGAGCCATGGCACATAGCACTACAAAAATTGTATCAAATAAGCACCACAAACAAACAAGACCATCAAGGTCCTGAATGAACGACATTCTTTCGTATTTTCCTAGAACGTCTGGGTGTATATTGAGAAGTACGTTTATCTTGGCTTCGCTTTGAATCATCATATCATAGAGCAAGGATATGAGGATCTTCGAAGAGGCCAGTTATAATATAATAATATGAGAAAAAAAATTATACCAAACATTCAGTTTACCAAGAAGAAAGAAAGATTCAAAAAGTGTTTATTGACAACACTATACACATTTCAAATGATTTAAAATACTAAATGAAAAGGAAGAAAGTTTTGAAAAAAATTTTACTGAGAATTTTTTTTTTTATAGAGTGGAAATCACATGACTACTTTTGCATGATTAAAAATTCAAAAATTGGTTACACAAAGAGCCAGCATTTTACAACTTATTAATTGTTTTAAATGATTAATGGGTTTAACCAGTGATTTTTATTATATTGATCTGACCAAGTTCTATGAACAAGCCAAACCGTCTCCCAAACAAAACTTAATTGAATTATATGGATTAAACGAATTAGCTGCTTCTGTTGCAAGAACCAACCCAGATGGTTCAAAAGGTGTTAAATTAAGAAAATCTTATAAATCTCATATATCAGATTTACCTGGTAAGCATACAATCATAAATACTGATAAAGATATTAGTCCGGTGGTATTTCGACCAGAATTTGAATTTGATTATATTAATGATACTACAAATAATGTGGAAATTAAAACTCTTGATATGAATTTTTTATTAGACAAACTAAAATTTGATAAAACTCCCGACACTGGTATTCCTGAATTTAATGTAGCAAATTTGGCAGTTAGTAGTGATTCATTGAAAAATTTGAGCAATTTGGAAGAAATATTGGCTTACGATAATCAAATCAAGGAAATTTCGGGTATGGAGAATTTGATAAGTTTAAAAAAATTGGATATTCATTATAACAAACTTGAGAAA